>JAJIBD010004232.1:0-139107 GCA_021461705.1 Cryptotis parvus | reverse complement strand
GGACTATGGCTCTGGCTCCAGTTTTGGATCTTTTGTGAGCCCCTGGCTCATCCGTCCCCTTTCTAATTACTTCCCATTTTAGGAAAGTTTCCCAAGATACTTGGTAGTTAACAGATAGGAGGCAGTTATTGGTGATCCCCAAACATCTTTTCAGAGTGGTTAACTTAGCAATTCTTTTTAGCTAACCTGATACAGAAGTTTGTTCTCCAATGTTCGATTCTTAAACTGTAGGGTCTGGCAATGGAAGCTAAGAGTCATCCAAAGCCTTAAAAACTTGTTTTGAAATATTTTTTAAGATTTGTGATCAGTGAACATTTGATTTCTAGATCTACTTTAGGTACCTATATATCTGTGGTGGTGTAAATATTTCTTGGGTGAAAAGGGATCTTGAGTGGAAATAATTTAAAGCTCTGTTCTAATGCTGTCTTTTATCACTAATATTAGGACCTGAAAGCAAAAAAAACATTCAAACTCCTGCTCTCTCCCCAATAGAAATGGTTTATGATTTCCAATATGGCATAGTTGTTGTTTGTTTGTTTAGGGGGCCATACGCAGCAGTGCTGAGGGCTACTCTCTACTCTGACTCTTGGGAGGTCTGGGTGGTCAAATGCAAGGCAACCATCCTACCCACTGTATTATCTCTTAGGCCGCTAGGAACATATTTGCAACTGAGTTACTTATTAACTCAGCAAAGTCTTCTACTTTCTTGTTTGCTCTTTGCATACTACTACACACCTGCTGAGAATTGCTCCAAAGCTCTGTAGCATGCGGATTCCACTCGGCACCCTCAGTTCCTCTTTCCCCTCCAAGATAGTGGGCTTTAAAATAAGGAACAGCTCTCAGAGCAAACCCTAATCATCTGGCAACCTGACAGAGTCATCGATAACATTGATAACTAAAAAAACTTGCGACCATACTGCCAACCAGTTATCTCTTGTGGGGAAATTGCTTCATAAACAAATGAGGGTCAGTGGTGAAGACACTAGCAGCGAAAACACTGTAGTAAAGAACTTACCGTGAAAGGACCTAGACTGGACAGTCTAGCAGAGCCCCCTCTATTGCGAGCTGCGTGACCTCAGGCAAGTTACTTGGCATCTCTGAGCCTGGGTTTTCCTCATCGTGTGTACAGTGGAGAACTAACCCCTTCTGCCCTGTTGGAGAGGAGGCAGTGGAAGGGACTATAGCTTGAATACTGCTTGTCCATGTCACTGAGTGTAGGGGAACATTCTCTTCTTGAGCCTTTGGAAGTCAGAGCAGCAGGAACAATTGCAGTCGTTTGGGGAGGAAGCAGAGGTGCAATTTTGGGTGGTTGTGCAGGAAGGAAACCGGTTGCTAGGGGACAGGCCTGCCTCTTGTTGGGGACAAGGACACTTCGTAGGATGTCAAATGTTTCTAAGAATGCAAGCTCTCCAGAGCTGCTGACAGCTGAGGGGGTAGCGCTGCCTGTCTGGACCTTTGTGTGTCCGTAGCTGCTTCTCTCCCAGAGCTCTGGAACACTGTGACCCCAGTGTCCGACAGTTCTCTGAAGACTAAGACACAGTATGTTGCGGTATCATGTTTCCAGGCACTGGTGACCAGAGAACATTGTAGAATTCATCATGTCATCATGTGCGGCAGCAGCAGATGGACCTGCTTGATCCACACAGAGATCTCAAATGCTTGTGTAAACTACAGGACAAGATCACTCCAGACAACCTGATACCAGACTCTCCTGCTCTAGCATCCTACCTTGGGCTGCTCTGGTTAGAATCCTTGTCCTTCTTGCAAGTGTCTTTTGGTTTTGTTTTGGTTTGGTTTTAGGCCACACCTAGCTGTGTTCAGGACTTCCTCCTGGCTCGGATTTCAGTGATCATTCCTGGTGGGCTTGGGGAATCATCATCGGTGCCAGGGATCAAACCCTGTGCCAGGCAGCTCCTTACCTGCTGTACTATCTCTCCAGCTGTGTGAGAGGCTCTTAAATAAACTAGATGGGATGCAACTGAAAATAGTTTAGCAGAAAACCCTACAAAACTACAAAAGAGAATTCCTTGGCTTGGTCACTGAAAACATCAGTGGGACAGCTAACTCCAGGGCTCTCTGTCCCTCTCTCTCTACTTTTGTCTCTTAGTTGCTTGGGCCAGCTGTCTCTTGGGTAGCCCCAGCATCCTGGGTCTATATCCGACTTCTTGGGCAAGGCAAGTGCAAAGACAGGGTAATGACAATGACCAATGACAGAAAAACTGCAGTTGATCTGGGTATGCTCAGCTTTTCATGACACATCGATTCCTGAACCTACCCTTGTACAGACCAAGAGGACTGACCTTTTTAAAAATCATACCCAGCAATAGTCAGGGGTTTCCTCTTGCTCTACACTCAGAAATTTCTCCAGGCAGTGCTTGGGGCACTGTATGGGTGCCAGGGGAAAAAACTGAATTGGGCATGTTCAAGGCAAGCGCCTTAGTCACTGTACTATTCCTCAGCCCTCTGACTGACCTCTTAAGGAGCAGAATCACTGCCTCTTTGTATCACAGGAAATGCATTCTCTATTGGAAGGGAATTCTGTTGATGAAAGAGGGAAATGGGTACTGAAGGACAAAAACCCAAGGTGTTTTCTGCACTGTTTGAATGTAGCTTATTAGTTGTTTATGTTCTCCAAGGCAAGGCTTTTGTCTGTTTTGCTCACCATAGTCCTTGGCACATAGTTAATGCTAATATATGCTTGTTGAATGATCAAATAAGTGCACAAATGAAGGTGGTACTTTAGCAGAGCTTCTTTAGTGGATAAATGCAGCATCTTTAACAAGTTGACTCAGGCACTGCAATTTGTGTTAATCAAACCATTATTCAAGGGTGAGCCACCAGTGGTATGCGGCGTCAATGTGCTAATGAGTCTTTCTCCCTTCCTTGGTTTAATATACTTAAACATGAAGATGACGGGCTGGAGGCAGAGACCTGGTTTTGATTTCCAGCAACATATGATCCCCTAAGCACCTCTGGGGTGGCTCGGGTATCCCCAGCACTGCTGGGCCCCAGGACCCTGTGCTGAGAGGTTGTGGGGCTCCCCTGAGCACTGACTAGGAGACCCTCCAAAAAAAAACTGAGATAAAATTTTTAAAGATGAGGGTGATTATATAAACATATATACAATTTGGTGGTATCTAGTGAGTTCACAATTTTGTGCCACCAGCGACTATATCAATTTAAAACATTTCGTCACCCCTAAGGAGAGCGCCATGTCTATTCACTCCCCACTCCATCCCATCCCCTGCTTTCTGTCTACACCTTTTCTTGCTATTTCCAGATATAACATGTCTTTTTTCTTTTTTTTCAATTTGTTAAATATTTTAGTACACACCGTGAGATATAAAATTACAACATTGTTCATGTTTAGAGGTTTCGTCACACAGTGTTCCAGCACCCGCCCTCCACCAGTGCCCACCTCCCACCACCAATGTCCCAAATTCCCTCCCCCTCCCATGGCCTGCCCAAATGGCAGGTTCTTTATCTCTTTTCTCTCTCTCTCTCTCTCTCTCTCTTTTTCCTTCTCCTACACATTGTGGGTTGGACTACATATACTTAGAGGCCATCATGTGCAATTTTCTGCTTGTATTCAATGCTCAGTTCTAGGTTGGTATTAACCCTGTCAACATTTTTTTTATCTTTTGCCTGTATTTAATGCTCAGTTCTAGGTTGGCATTAGTGCCCTCGACAATTGTTAGCACACTGTTCCATTTTCTGTCTTACCTAGCCTCTGACTCCCACACGTTTGTGATAATTCCCACCTTTGACAAGACCTCTAACACAGTCTTTTTCTTATGTTGGCGGACACGTGGAGTTTGGACTACACCCATCGGTGCTGTGCTTGGGAGTTGTGCCTGCCGGTGCTGGGGACCATGTGATGTCAGGGAACAGACCAACGTAAGCTGCATGCAAGCAAGCACCTTAACTCCTGTACTGGCTCTCTGGTCCCAACTTGCTGTTTTTAATGGAAACAGCCCAATGTACTCTCCACGGGGTATTTTTTCTTAGACTTGCCAAGCAAACTAAAGGATAACATTAGTACTTGGTTATGACACAAATGTTCTTGCACCAACTTCTCTGAGGGCCTATAAATACCAGGTCCTCAACTGTACCCCAGAGCTCCTTCCAAAAGTCCAGCTCTGTCAGAGGGTCAAAAGACTTTCCAAACTATTGTCTTTTCTTTTTTTCTTTCTTTCTTTCTTTCTTTCTTTCTTTCTTTCTTTCTTTCTTTCTTTCTTTCTTTCTTTCTTTCTTTCTTTTCTTTCTTTCTTTTCTTTCTTTCTTTCTTTCTTTCTTTCTTTCTTTCTTTCTTTCTTTCCTTCTTTCCTTCCTTCTTTCTTTCTTTCTTTCTTTCTTTCTTTCTTTCTTTCTTCCTTTCCTTCCTTCCTTCCTTCTTTCTTTCCTTCCTTCCTTCCTTCCTTCCTTCCTTCCTTCCTTCCTTCCTTCCTTCCTTCCTTCCTTCCTTCCTTCCTTCCTTCCTTCCTTCCTTCCTTCCTTCCTTCCTTCCCTTCCTTCCTTCCTTCCTTCCTTCCTTCCATTTCCTTCCTGCCTTCCTTCTTTCCTTCCTTCACTACTTTCTCTCCTCTTTCCTCTCTCTCTCTTCTTTTCTTTTTGGGCCACACCTGCCAAAGCCTAGGGGTTACTCCTGGATCTGCACTCAGGACTTTCAGGAATTATTCTTGGTGGTGCTCTGGACCATATGAGATGTGAGGATTCAACTGGGATCAACTGGTACCAAGGCAAACTCACCCACTGTATTATCATTCCTACCCCTTGTCTTTCATTTCTGCTCCTTCCTGTCCCTGCACTCCCCTTCAACTGCATTTTCTGGCCCCCCTGAGGGTTTGCTTTGGAGTGAGGCCTTAGAACTCCCTCCCCAAGGGCCAGATTCATGGGCTTCTGTTGTTACCACTTCTGGAGACTCTGGACTCACTTCTGAATTTCTGGGAGAGGGAATCGTTTGACCCAGCTTAGACCTGGGGTCCCTGTTGGCTCCATCATCTCCTGAAGAGTCTCCTGGGCAGGTCTGTGAGGGCAGAGGGAGAAAGCCCAGCTTGCAGGGGTACCTGGCCCCCGCCTCCCAGCTTTGGGCTTCTCCTCCGGGCCCCAGGGCTGCTCTGGTCTCCCAAGACGCTCTGTAATTGATTTTGCTTTTAGAGAATTCATAACCCTTCTCAAGATAATAAAAAGGACTAACACAAAATCCTCCAAACAAAATCAATTGCTTTTCGTTTTTTCCACCAGCCTCTGGAGACTGCCGCCTGCCAGTTCCTTGAGGGGGCATCCAGGCCCAGAGAGCACTGGAACCTTTTTGAGGCAGGTTTTTTGGGGCAGGCTGAGTCATGTAGCCCTGAGTCACAGGTCCCTTGGGGGCCCCATGTCTACTTGCAGGACAGTTCCATTCTGTGCAAGTCTCTGAAGCTGATGGTTTCTGGGTCTGGAGATGAGCTGAGGCCACCTGTGGCTAAGCCATGGCAATGCTGGGTTGAAGGTGGGGATGCCTGGCTGCTCCCTGGAGGCATTTCTCAAGGCAGTGGCTGAGAGAGTGACCTCAGGGGATCCAGGGCGGGCACCGCTGGCAGCAAGCAGAAAAGAGTTTCTGACTCAGCAGCCAATAGTTCCAGAATCGGCACTCCAGCCTCCAGCGCTGCCCAGCTGAGTACCTCTATGCACCCCACAGGTGAAGGTGCACTTGGCAGCAGGCAAGACCAAGTTCCTGTCATGCTTCTTACTGGTTCTAGAACCTGGGGCAACTCTGCTCAGCTTCCTGGTCTCTAAAATGAAACAAATAATGTAAATATCATCAGTAATTTGGGAAGGTTTGGCCAAACTGGGTAGTGCTCAGGGGTACTCCTGACTCTGTGCTCAGGGGTCACTGGTGGGGTTTGGGAGACCCCGTGTGGTGCTGGGAATCAAACCCTGGTCAGCAGCCTGCAAGGCAAGTCCCTGTTCTACCTCTCTTGCCTAATGTAAATAGCAAGCTCAGATAAGCTTCCCAGACTGTGGATGAAGTCCCCATCTAGGGTTGTGTAACTGAATGTAGGGAATGACAAAAATTGTGGCAATGGCGAGTTTCTGAAAATGCAATCACCCAAAAGTAATTCAAAATCAATTGCATAATGAGACCCAGGAATTTCTGGCCGTATGGCAATTGTCAGGCAGAAAGGGGTCATGAGTGGAGCTTATAAAGCCCTGCCTTAAGGTAGAGTTTAGGCAGGATAAAAATGTTGTGTCCCCCAAAGGGAGCAAAACACAACTGCACAGTGAGTCAGGAGCATCCCAGCAGCTGGGGTCTAGCCAGTGCCTCCGTGTCCCAACACTGCTGGCATCCTGTGCAAGAGGCTTCAACTCTGGACCAGAGGAAAACTGTGGTTGTGTTGTGCGAGGTTTTCTGACTTCTGGGAGGCTAGCGGGGACAGGCCAAAGAGCAAAAACCTGCCCCCACTCTAAGATGCCCCATCAGTCTAGCACAGGGCGGGCAGGCAGAGACTCGGCAATGCACCTAACCCTAACGCTAACCTGGTGTCCGGCTGAGAGCCCCAGCAGCAGTTCTGGGCGGGGCTGCCAGCCTTTGTGAGGGGCCAAGGTGGGGGACATTGGTGGTGGGAAATGGGCACGAGGTGGAGGGATGGGTGCTGGAACACTGTATGGCCGAAACTCAGACACGAACATCTTGTAATTGTATATCTCACGGTGTTATAATAAAATATTAAAAAAAATAAGATAAAATACTGCCTCAGAAAAAAAGAGAGCTTTAACTCTTTTGACCTCAGTTTTCTCACCCTATAGAAAGGGTTTGCAAGTCAGGAGCATTAAAAATCTTGTTTGTATTTGTTATTTTTAAAACTTAAAACGTTTAATTAGGGACCGGAGGCGATAGTCCAGTGGGTAGGGTGTTTGCCTTGCATGCGGCCGACCGGGTTCGATCTCCGGCATCCCATATGGTCCCCAAGCACCGCCAGGAGTAATTCCTGAGTGCAGAGCCAGGAGTAACCCCTGAGTGTCGTCAGGTGTGACCCAAAAAGAAAAAAAAAAAAACAAAAAAACCCCAAAACAAAAGAAAAACGTTTAATTATTAAAAAAAAACCCTGTGATTTACAAAGTTACTGGTAGCTAAGTTTGGGGCAAACAGTATTTCAACATCAATCCACAGCCAGTGGTACCTTCCCTGACCAGTGCTTCCATACTCGGCCCCGCCCCAATCCCTGCCCCATCTCCCGTCTGTCACCTTGACAGGCACATTACAAAGTTCTAGTGGTTGCAACTTAGATGTCATGTTTTCAGTGTTGTTGCATCTGTGTTATGGATATATAAATAAGGGAGCATATTTATTTATTTATTTTTGTCTTTGGGTCACCCGCTGTACTATCGCTGACAGGAGCATATTTAAGGTCCTTCGTGGCAATAAACCTCAGTATTTGAGGTCCTGGGAAAGATCTTGGGTCCCCTAAAGCCTGATGAAGCTGATCACTTTGGGGCCAGAGCAATAGTACAGTGGGTAGGGTGTTTACCTTGCATACAGCCAACCTGGTTTTGATCTCCGGCATCTCAAATGATCTGCTGAGCACTGCCAGGAGTAATTTCTGAGTGCAGAGCCAGGAGTAACCCCTGAGCATCGCTGGTATCATGCTCCCTAAAAAAAAAAAAAGCTCATCACTGTTAGAACTAGAGATCCAGGGTCTCTATGTGCACCCAGCAGCTGGTAGGTCCTGGCATGTCTCCTTCGCTGTGTGTTAGGAGCCAGGTGCTTGCTCTAAGGTTCATCTTCGTAGTCTTCAGCACTGGGCTTCAACCTTCAGGTCAGGTCTGCAGACTTGTAGGGTGGAAAACCACAGGATAACTTAGGGGCAGTAGCCCTGAGCTCCCTCCATAGAAGATTCTTAGGAGGGGCTTGTGGAATAACATGGGCTGAAAATGCTTTGCAGACTCTTGGGTACCATATATGTGCTCTGTATCTCTACATCATATATACCGTAGAGCTGTGCTGTGTGACTATGTGACATCTCTGAGCTCCCTGCTAATTGCCTTGATGCTATTCAGTTATTAGTGTTACTTGTCCATGGAGAGACCATCACTTTTTGGGGGCGAAAAAAGGGGGTTCTGGCAGGTTGTAGGGAGCCCTCGGGGTGGATGGCTCACTTTGTTTGCCGTGTATTCTTTGTCCCACAGTGAGGAGGTTCTGACTTTGTTCATGCTGTTCTGGTTCCACCTAGGTTTGTTTTAGAACACTGTAGAGGTTCTGTGACTATTTGTTGCTCAGGGTGTTGCTGCTGGAGACTCCTAGTGCACCCGACAGGCTGGGACTGTGCATGCCCATCTCTGGCTACCTCCAAATTCCAAGCCCCTGGAAATATCCCGATGCGTCATTCTCAGATAGAGGCCGCAGACACAGAACCTGTGACTGCATGGTGTCCCCTTCTTCCTTCCTGGGGTACTCAGGCTGGGAATCCCTGGTTCAAACAAGCAGCTCTAAGTTTCCTGCTGGGCCACGTGAGGAGAGTGGGGCACTGTTCACACCTGGGGTGACTTTGTTGCAGTGATACTCCACAGTGTGGCAGGGGTGGGGTGCAGCTATTTGGATTTCGTCTCTTGGCAGCTGACTCTCTTGAGAATACCTTGTGGTTTGGGAAATGACCCTTTGGGCTCAGTGTAACATTTTTCTCTGAATAAATGACAAACATCCATCATGTAATCCATCCCTGGCAACATTTCTGCCTGTCACTAATGACCTTATGGGAAAGAACATTGGATTGAAGATTTATACCTTTGGCAGTGGCCCCCATGTAGCATGAGCACATGCATTTGAGAGAAAAATTGATACTGTTTTAGCCAATGGTAAATTTAGCCAATCAAGTGGTAAATCTGGGACTTCTCTGAATTTAAGAATCAACAATCTTCCCCCTACTCTTCAATTTAGGCAAACATGCGTCTGGGCCTCATTTTAGCCCTGACAATGTGGTCATTTGGCTTTTCCCATGCTGGACCACCTGATGGGTAAACCTGAGAGGTCAGGGGGACCCTGATCTTTTTTAGGAGGAAGGTTGTCACCCCATGTCTTCCTTCCTCCTTCCTTCCTTCCTTCCTTCCTTCCTTCCTTCCTTCCTTCCTTCCTTCCTTCCTTCCTTCCTTCCTTCCTTCCCTTCCTTCCTTCCTTCCTTCCTTCCTTCCTTCCTTCCTTCCTTCCTTCCTTCCTTCCTTCCTTCCTTCCTTCCTTCCTTCCTTCCTTCCTTCCTTCCTTCCTTCCTTCCTTCCTTCCTTCCTTCCTTCCTTCCTTCCTTCCTTCCTTCCTTCCTTCCTTCCTTCCTTCCTTCCCTTCCTTCCTTCCTGCCTGCCTGCCTGCCTGCCTCTCTGCCTGCCTGCCTGCCTTCCTGCTTTCCTGCCTGCCTGCCTGCCTCCCTCCCTCCCTCCCTCCCCCTCCTTTGCTCCCTCCCTCTCCTCCCTCCCTCCCTCCCTCCCTCCCTCCCTCCCTCCACTCTCTCCTACTTGCCAGCCTGCTTTTCTTCCTCTGGCAGTGCTCAGGGTTTACTCCTGACTCTGTGCTCAGGAGTGACTCCTGCTGGTGCTTAGGGATTTGAACTGGGGCGGGTGCCCTGTACTCTCTCTGGCCCTAGGGTGGATTGCCATCTGCAGAAAGGACAGTGAAGACTGTCAGGGCATTGGATAACTGCCTTTGGCAAATGAATCACACCAGTTGTTTCCACCATGTTCTGTAGGTTCCACAGCAGAGGAGAAATAAGACAAACAGCAGGAGATAGGCAGATGGGTCTCATTTGAACCATCTTAGAGGTTGCTCTCACAGGGTCTATGTTCTTCTTAAATGAATTTTGAAAAGGTTTCCCATCTCCAATTTGGGATAGTGCCTCATACTGTTGCCTGCATGCCTTGTCTTTCTGGTGCTCTAGGAGGTGAGATGAACTGGCTCACTTCTCATTGTCTTTCTCTGGGCACTTAGCTTTGACCTTTCTCTGCAGTGTCATTTTTCATTCCTGTCTTTCTGCATTTCTCAATGTTGGTTTTATACAGAACTTGTAGCCTTATTAATACAGAGCTCCCCCAACCCCGCTGCCTGCCTCTTGTCCTCCTTGTTATTTTGGGATTTTTCTTTTTTTTTTGAGTCATACCAGGGACACTCAGGGGTTACTCCCAGCCTTTTCACTCAGGAATTACTCCAGGCAGTGCTCAGAGGACCATATGGGATGCTGGGGCTCGGACCCAGGTTGACCCTGTGCAAAGCAAACGCCCTACCCGCTGTGCTATTGCTCTGGTCCCTGGGATGATTTTTTGAGAAGGAAAGGGGTGTGGGTAAATTTAGGTTTTCTTTACTGTTTTGGACTCAGTAGTCTTGTTTGAAAATCTCCAATTAGGGCAGTTCAACCTTGTTCTTTATGAACTTCTGTACACTAATATGGCTCAGGTCTTGAGATTTTCAATTCAAAAGCTGGGTAGTGATTCACTTGTTCTCAGAATGCTACTGTATGGTTCCCCCACCCCTGCCAAGTTAGTAAGTGGAGGATAAACACTCAGACTGATGACAAGAGAAGACAAAAAAAATGAACATGAGACATGTTGGTAACTTACAAAAATGTTATTCTGCAGTAAGAGTTAACAGATGAGAAAAATTTTAGACCAGGACCAGGAGGCATCTGGAAGTTGTTGGGCACTTGGCCATGAGGATCGTTGTTGGACGTAAAGTGGAAGCCACAGGAGAACCAAGGAGAGGAGATGCCGAGCCAGGTTGCCTGGAGACTGTAAAGAAATCCTGGCCTGCCCACATCAGGTGACTTGGGCAAAATCTCACTGCAAGAGAGATTTTAGTCCACTCTCATCTAGTTAGTCCAGGCAGCTTACAAATGGTAAACCGAGGCCTGAGCAGGGCAGTGATTTGCCAAGGTTGTAGAGCCATTTACGAGCAGAGCTGGGAACTGAACTCCAAATTTGTGTGCTGGTGCCTTTTGCACTGCAGCCCCAGGTCATCTGTGCTTTTATGACTGTCCTCCATGTTTTACAATTTGGTAAAATGTTTCGGACAATTATCTACCCTCCTTTTTATTTCTGAAGAGCAAGAATATAAATTTTACTGATATCCAGATGGCCTTTTCTCTGTCATCAGTCTTCATGATGGCTTTTCTGTGCAGGGAATAAATACAGAAGTTTAGGAAGCACCCTTCAAACAAAAAGCAGTTGGGGTCCAGGAGATGGTTCTGTGCCCCCGCCAAAGCCTGCCCTACAAGCATAAGGTCTTGGGTTTGAATCTTGGTGCCACCTGCATGCACCAAGTGTGATCCTGGCACCACTGTGGTGTGTACTAGGCAGCTCTGCTATCTGTGAGTCCTGGAGCTGCAAAGAATTTCTGGCCACTCTGTAGCCAGGGTGTTCCAGCACCACAACTAAAAGAGTGACTGTTGGTGAGCTCAGCAACCAAAATGATGTGTAAACGGAGAGTCAGGAGGGCAGCTCTCTTTCCTGGGGGTACAAAGTGCACCTCTCAAATGAGTGAGCACCGCGTCATCACAAAAGCAGCATCGATAGAGGGAAGGGAAGGAAGTCGAGGTCCACAGTCCTTATAGAGCCTATTCCTGTCGATCATATAGTGGAACATCATGTGCAGGTCCTGACTCTTCTGGGATATAGTCGTCAGTATTTGCTCTGCTGTAACAAAACATACAGCCTGTTGTGCTGGCTTTTCCCACAGAAATGTACTTTCTTACAGTCCTGGGGGTTGCAAGTCTGAGCTCAAGTTTTGGTGGATTTCCTCTGGAACCTCTCTTCTTGCTTTCCAGATGGTTCCTTCCTGTCTTTCCTTGCATATTCTTCCCTCTGAGGGTGTGCCTTCTTGGGATCTGTGTGTCCAAATTCCCTCCTCTTCTAAGGACACCCAGGAGACTGCATGAGGACCTCTTCCAAGGCCTTGTTTGTGCTGAATCACCTCTTCAAAGCCCTGGCCCCAAATTCTCTCATTCTGAAGGACTGAGGGTGTTGGCAGTCACATGAATTTGGGACATGGAGGAACAGCACTGTTTCTCCTAGTGGACCATAAAATCCTTCTCAGTTCTGAGGAACTTGTGTTTCAGGGAACCACCTTCAAGAAAAGAGAAACAAAGTGAGCCACAAAACCAGCCACAGTGGTGTTTGGTGCCTATGAGGGGCCACATCTGGTGGTGTTGGGACTCGATGACAGAGCAGGGGCTAGGGGCATTGAACTCCCTACTCACAGGGCATGGGTTCTAGCAGTTTATTCATGTTCTTGACCATTTACTTTTTATCTTTAATCAGCCAGTCAACTAACCAATCCATTGATTAGTAAATCAGTGATTTGATTTGGGTTTTTGAGCTACACCCGGTGGAGTAGCTCAGGCCTACTCACTCCCTAAGTGTGTGCTCAGGGGACACTTCTGGTGGTGCTCAGGAGACCATATGCACTGCAGAATTGAACTGGGCTTGATTTCTTGGAAGGAAAATACCTTAACCTCCTTAATATTGCTCCAACTCTGTGTTTGCCTTCTGAAGACTACTAGAGTTATTTAAAAAATCTTTTAGGTGGCACACAGAGTTTAAAGGCACCGACTAAAGCTCTTAGTTTCCAGGTTTCAGTTTTCAGATGACTCTCCTGGCTCCAGAAACATGCCCCATGCCCTGGGTGAGTATTCACCATTCTTGGCTTTCTCCAACTACTAGGCAGAATTTGCTCTCCTAGTTGCTCCGTTTCTAGGAAATCTAGTCTGTAAAGGCAGAAGAGAAAGAAATCAGTGAACTGCAGGTGTCCCCGTAGCATTCAGATAGATTTTAAAGTGTGAAAAGAAGGGATATATGTCTAGGTGCAGATTGGGGTTCTTTTCTATAATGGTGCTTACATAAATGTCTCCTGGTTGAAGATTTCCCTCCAGAGTCCTTGGGTATTTAAACGATTTCTTTTTAAAATAAACAAACAGAAACCCCAGTCTCAGAGGAAGCATATTTGACATAAAGTTTGTAGACGTGATCCACTGTTGAACCTTTTTACTGAAGCGGATCCCAAATTAAAACAACAGCAGCAACAGCATGACTTCATATTTTTTGATATAGTGGTGGTTCATCAAAACGCTGATGTGATTTGCCAGAGATGGCACTGATTAGACTCGGATGGGCATCTTGAATAGTGTCTGAAATGGGACAAAGAAATGAACAACTGCTCTTTGAGTCTGCAAAAATAAAACCAGTTTGTGCTTGAAAAGAGTGCCTCGATTTCTTTCTTTCTTTCTTTCTTTCTTTCTTTCTTTCTTTCTTTCTTTCTTTCTTTCTTTCTTTCTTTTCTTTCTTTTTTCTTTTCTTTCTTTCTTTCTTTCTTTTTCTTTCTTTCTTTCTTTCTTTCTTTCTTTCTTTCTTTTCTTCTTTCTTTCTTTCTTTTTTTCTTTTCTTTCTTTCTTTCTTTCTTTCTTTCTTTCTTTCTTTTTCTTTCTTTCTTTCTTTCTTTCTTTCTTTCTTCCCTTTCTTTCTTTCTTTCTTTCTTTCTTTCTTTCTTTCTTTCTTTCTTTCTTTCTTTCTTTCTTTCTTTCTTTTTCTTTCTTTCTTTCTTTCTTTCTTTCTTTCTTTCTTTCTTCCTTCCTTCCTTCCTTCCTTCCTTCCTTCCTTCCTTCCTTCCTTCCTTCTTTCTTTTCTTTCTTTTCTTTCTTTCTTTTCTTTCTTCTTTCTTTCTTTCTTTTCTTTTCTCTCTTTCTCTCTCTCTCTCTCCCTCTCTCCCCCCCCTCCCTCCCTCCCTCCCTCCCCCCTCCCCCCCTCCCTTCCTTTCCTTCCTTCCTTCCTTCCTTCCTTCCTTCCTTCTTCCTTCCTTCCTTCCTTCCTTCCTTCCTTCCTTCCTTCCTTCCTTCCTTCCTTCCTTCCTTCCTTCCTTCCTTCCTTCCTTCCTTCCCTTTTTGTATATTTGCTAGTTAAATAGGACTAAAGCTCAACCAGCTCTTCATCTAACTCTTGCCAAATATGTCCACTTAAACTTGACTGAGAGCAAACATGCTTCATGGCCAAGGTGAATGTCAGATGCTTTGATTTACAAGAAACCTCAGGAATTTTTGTTGTATCAATTTTTTCTAAGCAGAAAACATGTCTTTTCCAACCGCCCCTGCTCATAATTCAGAACTCTGTCTCTCACCTCTGTAGACAGCATATAACTTTTGAGGATCCAGAGGTGCGCTGAGGATATTGGAATGCGTGGCAGAGGCAACATAAAAGGAACAGATAAATTCAAAATATCTAAAATCAATGGCTACTTTCAGAGTCTTCATGCTTCCTTTTTGATATTCATTTTCCCTTCCATTTTAGTCTTGGGACCCCATAGGATGAGTTGTTTGGTTTCTTTCTTTTTTTTTTTGCCACCATGGAGAAGAGTTTTTGAAAATGAACATCTTGCTTTTATCGTGGCTAATTCCCAGGAATAAACAAACTCCTAACCCGGCCACCTGAGGATGATGATTTCCCAGCACATGACTGTTCAGAGAGCAGGGGAGACGGCTCTCAGCTTCCCTGTCACCTCCAGAGCAAGGTCAGATCATCTTTATTGAATGGAGATAAAAATGGCTCTTTGTATTGTTTAGGACACAAAAATTTTGGCTGACGGAAAGCAGGAAGCCCTCTCTGGCAAAGCGAATGATGAGGGATCAGTGCACGTACCAGTCAGCTCATCCTCTGTATTCATAACCTGTGACTGCCCTAAAGGGACAGATTAAAATTCAAAGCATGCATATCCTTGGCTGTTTGATTTCAGTCACAAAATTGGAAACCGGCTGATAAACATATGCAGCACGCCATTCTGCTCTGGTTCCCTCTGTGTCCGTTCCGGGGCTCAGGGGAGAGCAGAGCCCTGTCAACTCTGGCCTTGCAGGGTTCCCTTTTCCTTCCTGATGGACAGGAGCTGCATTGTTCCATTCAAGGATCTCTGAAACGACTTGTTTCTCCAGCGTGTTTAAAACTGAGGTCTCGCAGGGCCCAGATGAGTGCAAGCGCAGCGCTTGTTTAGCTGCCTTTTCTTGGGCTGAGGGAGGAAGGGGGTTTATCCACACCTCAAAATCCCCCTCTCCTTTTGGGAGAGCAGCTGTGTGGTTATGAGACCCTCAGTATTGCAGTTGCAAATGATTCCATTGATAGTTCCAGGGCCTGGAGAGTCTGGAGTGCAGCTGAGGTCTTGGGTGGATCAGATTTTTTCTTTTCTCTGTCTGCTTTTTAGCTCCAAGAGTTAAAATGCTCGTGGCCCCCTGGAGGTTCAGACTTGACTCTGGGCTTCCTTAACTTGGCAATTTGAGGTGAATCTCTCAAGCTTAGATAGC
This sequence comes from Cryptotis parvus, assembly GCA_021461705.1. Lineage (NCBI taxonomy): Eukaryota > Metazoa > Chordata > Mammalia > Eulipotyphla > Soricidae > Cryptotis > Cryptotis parvus. Next base: position 123,814 of record JAJIBD010004232.1, on the reverse strand, counting down.
AGGGTTGAAGTTCCATGTCTTGTCGCATGATCACTGTCTCAGGTCTCAGAGTATAGAAGGACCTTCCCGAGTCCCAGTACCAGCCCATTGCTCTGTTCCTTGGAGGAAGTGAAGTGCTTTGCTTCCTGGGGCAGGACCGCTGTGGCATTATGCTCTGGGCCCTCATACTTTGCTATACCAGGCTGCCAGCTGTTGGGTGAGGAAGTGGGAATTCATGATTAGTAATTCATGGAGTTCTTATTCTTAATGATTAGGCAATTTATTATTAATGATTCTGGGGTATTCTAAGCACTAATAAAACTGATTGCTCTGGAATATCAGCAGAATTCTCTTTCAGAGATGGGTGATTTAGAATGAGTGTCTAGCCCAGACTACCTTTTATTTTTATTTTTTTTGAAGTTGTTTCCTTTGTGGCACTCCCCACCTTCCATTTTTTGGACTGATAAAATCTAGGACTGTGCTTTGTGAACTCAGCTCCTTCTCTGCATGTAGCTGGTTGAGTCAGACCTGGTCTCCCTTACTCAGGGAGATTGATGTGGATTCTTTTTGAACTCCCAAGTCTTTCCTTCTCAGTGTGATGGTTATAGGAGGTAGAGAGTCTAGAGATGAGAAGTAGGGTAAGTGAGATAATGAAGGCAGAGCCCTCATGAATGCAATTGTTGCTCTTATAAGAGTCACAAGAGAACATCCTCCCTTTCCTCTGGGTCAAGAAAGAATATGAGTGGCTGGCAGAATATTACCCTAAAGAGAAATCTCACCTGAATCCTGCTCTGCTGGTTATCTGACTTTGGATTTCCAGCTTCCAGAACGAGGAGAAATTAATTTCTCTTGTTTTAAGTGACCCAGGCTTCACTATTTTTCTATTGAAGGTAGAACCAACTAAGACAGAGACCCCTGATGCAAGGAACCAGTCCATTGTCTGTCATAAAAGGAATAAAATGATGGACTGACTAAAGCCAGGTGGGGCACAGGGAAGGTCCACAATATTGGAGCTAGAGTTGGTGCCAAGGCCAGCCAGACCTGTGGTGGGGAGACTCTAGAGGAACATTTCTCATGGGGGCATATGGTCCTCTGAGGGCCCCAACATAGTCAAGAAGGCCACAGATGAAAATTGCATCAATGAAGGTGTCACAACATGAGATAAGGGGCAGTTGGCAGGATAGGGCTGGGCACAAGCCATAAAGAAGGTCAGAAGGGGGTCATGGTGAGAAAAAGGTTGAGAAACCCTATTCTGGAGAATGCCTGGAAACTGGTCTTTGGAGGCTCATGCAGAGTGCGGTGCTGTGGGATCAGTGGCAGACTGTGGGATTGTTGGTGCGGAGGTGTGGGTTACTGCCATAGGAGGCTCCATTGTTTCCCGTGCTCCTGCAATGACTTCCCTTTCACTTGAGTATATTTCTACTCTTCAAAAACAACCTCTGGCCCAGAATGGCTTTTTTGATGAGGAGGCAACAGCTGCCGCCCCAGGATTAAGCAGTCTGAGCTTCCAGATGTGCCAAGAGGTAACTGCAAACGATCCCATTGGCACATGTGTCTCATGGAGAGCAGGGACGAGAAATGGATGGAAATAATTCTCCACAAACACACACCAGAGCCTAGTAGAAATTGGGGACATTTTAGGATCTTAGAAACCTTCTTGTAGTTATTCAAGAAGAAAAAAAGAGGTGAATGGACCCATCACAAAGTCTAGGCATGGACAGCAAAAGGATACCAAAAGGCTTCACTTAACAGTAAAAGCCCTTAGGACAGATATGGCTTTACAGCTCCAAAATATCAAATGCATTATAAGGCTGATAGAACCCTGATGCCCAGCCAGAGAAGGCCAGCACAGTGAAAGAGACTCAGCCTGGCATTGTTGATGAACCTCAATAATGGGCCCCAGAAGTTAGACTCTATATGTTTCCGCTTGTTTTTGGCAGTAGAAGTTGACCTAATGATGGTGCCCAAATTCAACCCTGTCCTGATTCTCAGAACCTGTGGATGCCATTTGATGTGGTAACAGAGTTTTTTGCCAATGTGATTAGGAATCTTTTTTTTGCTTATTTATTATTTTTTTTATTATACCACCATGAGATATACAGTTACCAAAGTATTCATATTTGGGTTTCAGTCATGCAGTGTTCCAGAACCCATCCCTCCACCAGTGCCCGTTTCCCTCCACCAATGTCCCATGATTTCCCCCTCCCCCAGCCTGCGTCTATGGCAGGCAATTTTCTTTTTTTTTTTTTGAGGTTGGTTTTGAGATTTATTTATTTTTATTTTTTTAAAGTATTTTATTATACCACCGTGAGATATACAATTACACAGATGTTCATATTTGGGTTTTTGTCATACAGTGTTCCAGCACCCATCCCTCCACCGGTGCCCATCTCCCACCACCAACGTCCCCGGTTCCCTCCCCTCTCCCCAGCCCTCCTCCATGGCAGGTTCTTTATTTTTTTCCCTTTCTCTCTATCTCTTCTCTCTTTCCTTCCCTTCCAGATTGGGGATTACAGAACATACATTAAAGGGTTGTCATGTGTATATTTTTTGCCTGTATTTAATGCTCAGTTCTAGGTTGGTATTAGTACTTTCGACAATTGTTAGCACACTATTCCATTTTCTGTCTTACCTAGCCTCTGACTCCCACATGTTTGTGATAATTTCCACCTTTGACAAAACCTCCTGATACATGTTTCACTTGACCTTGGATATTGGTATCATAATATATACATATATATTTATGTCGGTACAAATAAATGCTGTCATTCTATATCTGTCTCTCTCCTTCTGGCTAATTTCACTCAACATGATCTTCTCCATGTCCATCCATTTATAGGCAAATTTCATAACTTCATTTTTCCTAACAGCTGCATAGTATTCCATTGTGTAGATGTACCAAAGCTTCTTTATTCAGTCATCAATTCTCGGGCACTACCTGGTTGTTTCCAGATACTGGCTATTGTGAGTAATGCTGCTATGAACATAAAGTACAAAAGTTTTGTTAAGCCCGGAGGGGTTGAGGCTCTTCATTCGAACCAGATGCCAGGGCTCTTGTACGTGAGGTCACTGGCTGGCGGCCGAGAGGATCGAAGGATAAAGTAGGGATGGTATTTCCGCTGTGTATTTTTGGCTTCCCAGAGTAGATTCCCAGGAGTGGTATGACTGGGTCAAATGGGAGTTCAATTTCTAGTCTTTGGAGGAATGTCCATATTGTTTTCCAGAAAGGCTGTATCAGCCGGCATTCCACCAACAATGGATGAGTGTCCCCTTTTCCCCACATCCATGCCAGCACTTGTTGTTCTTGCTCTTTTGAATATGTGCCAGTCTCTGTGGTGTGAAATGATACCTCATTCTTATTTTGATTTGCATCTCTCTGATGATTAGTGATGATGAGTATTTTTCATATGTTTTTTTGGCCATTCAATTTCTTCCTTGTTGAAGTTTCTGTTCATTTCTTCTCTCCAATTTTTGATGGGGTTGTTTGTTTTCTTCTTGTAAACTTTTACCAGTGCCTGATATATCCTGAATATTAACCCCTTATCAGATGGGTGTTGGGTGAATATTCTTTCCCATTCTGTGGACTGTCTTTGTATCTTAGTCACTGTTTCTTTTGAGGTGCAGAAGCTTCTTAGTTTCATGTAGTCCCATATGTTTAGCTTTTCTTCTAGTTGCTTTGTTAGTGATGTTTCACCTTTGAAGATGTCTTTAGCTTTAATATCGTGGAGGGTTTTTCCTATATTTTCTTCAATGTACTTTATGGATTCAAGTCTGATATTGAGATCTTTAATCCATTTTGATCTGATTTTTGTGCATGGTGTTAGACAGAGGTCCAAATTCATTTTTTTACATGTCGCTGCCCAGTTTTCCCAGCACCAGTTGTTGAAGAGGCTTTCCTTACTCCATTTTGGACTCTTTGCACCTTTATCAAAAATTAAATGATCATGTGTTTGAGGTTGGGTGTCAGGATACTCAATTCTATTCCATAGGTCCACAGGTCTGTTTTTACAACAATACCATGCTGTTTTAATTACTACTGCCTTGTAGTACAGTTTGAAGTTGGGAAAGGTAATTCCTCCCATCTTCTTTTTCCCCGAGGATTGCTTCAGCTATCCTTGGGGGGTTTATTGTTCCATACAAATTTCAGGAGTGTTTGGCCAATTTCTTTAAAGAATGTCATGGGTATCCTTATAGGGACTCATTGAATCTGTACAGAGCTCTAGGAGTATTACCATTTTGACAATGTTGATTCTCCCCATCCATGAGCAGGGAATGTGTTTCCATTTCCTCGTGTCCTACTTTATCTCTTGGAGCAGTGTCTTGTAGTTTTCTTTGTACAGGTCCTTTACACTCTTGGTTAAGTTGATTCCTAGATATTTGATTTTCTGTGGCACAATTGTGAATGGATTTATCTTGTTTTTGTATGGGTCTGGTCTGCCCCCTTAATATCTCTTTTCTTCTCTTTCGTTATTTGTATATTGGAAAGCCACCGACTTTTGGATGTTGATTTTGTATCCTGCCACTCTACTATATGTGTCTATTGTTTCTAGGAGTTTTTGGTAGAGAGTTTAGGGTTCTCTAGGTATAATATCATGTCATCTGCGAATAATGATAGCTTGACTTCTTCCTTGAATGGCAGGCAATTTTCACTTCTCTCTGTCTCTCTGTCTCTCTCTCTTCCTTCTTTTATACACTGTGGCTTGAAATAAATACAGTATTTTTGCCTACTTTCAATGCTCAGCTCTACGCTGGTATTATCATTTTACAATAATTATTAGTACACTGTTCCTTCTCTGTATTGCCTAACTTCCGATTCCCACACATTTGCAGTAGGTTCTACCAACTGACAAGACCTCCTGATCCATGTTTTGTCTGGCCTTGGATATTGGTATCATGCTATTTTTTTTATATCCCGCAAATAAATGCAGACATTCTATAGTGATTAGTAATCTTTTTTTTTCTTTTTGGGTTACTCCGGCAATGCTCAGGGGTTTCTCCTGGCTCTGCACTCAGGAAGTACTCCTGGCGGTGCTCGGGGGACAATATGGGATGCCGGGATTGAACCGAGGGCCGACAAGGGCCGGCGCGTGCAAGGCAAATGCCCTACCCACTGGGCTATCGCTCCGGCCCCGTTGATTAGGAATCTTGAGGTGGCAATTATCCTGGACTTCACAAGAATGTTTGTAAGTGGAGTTCGAGAGGGCAGAGGCAGAGGAGAAAGCAGTATGAAAAAGCAGAAGATAGGGAGATGCACTTTTGAAGCTAGAAGAAGGGGCATGAGCCAAGGAACACAGGTGCCTCTAAAGGCAGCTAAACAAGAATGGATCCTCCCTGCAAAACCTTCCAAAGGAACTAGCCCTGTCTTTGCTTGACCTCAGAGATTCAGGGTTCAGATTTCCGACCTCCAGGACTGTGAGAGAGTACACCTGTTTTGGTTCATCCACTCAGTGTGTGGCAGCTTGTTATACCAGTGATCACACATGCCCACAGCAGTATCTCAGAATCTCCATTTTCACCAACAAGGCAGTTCAGTGAGGTTGAGAGATTTGCCCAAGGGGGGTGCTGCAATTCTCACTGCCCAAAGTGAGAATTGAGTTTTGCTGCCCAAAGGACCTTTGTTCCTCCGCACATCAGAGTTCTGTGTCCAGCAGGATAATGCAGGGCTACCTGGAGCCAGAGCAGAGGTGGGGTGACCTCTTCATATCCTTCCTTCTAAGAAGGAAATGTTTGCCAGCCACGTAGAAGCGCACAAAACCTCCCATGCCCCCGGCAGAGCCCTCCTGGCTAGGTGTGGCATGGGGTCTCTTCAGCACCTGCCTCTTGGAGGATTTAGTAGCCGGTCTGATTTATTATGGTGTATTCCCCAATTTCATGCCAAATGATTCAATTACAGTCAGCTTCAGCACTCTGGGGAGGTTTCCTGCTGGCTTACAAAGATGAGTGCTGGGGTGGCCCCGAGCACATAGGAAAATTTCACCTTATTATTTATTGGAGTGCAAAGTGGCATTTCTCCTGCTTTGGAGTAGGTTAGTTAATCACCCTGTATGGGAGAAGAGGGAGGAGAAATCTTCCCCTTTCCAAACCGAAGCTAGGTTTTAATGAGGAAATATGGCAATATTTTCACTTTGTTTTCCCTAGTTGCCTTGTTCCTCTCAGCTCAGGGTTACTCTTCTCTGTTGAAAGGAATGAATGTTTATTGACTTCCTGATAACATCAAAACTATGCTCCTATTTATTAAGCAGTTACTATGTGCCAGGGACAGTGCTGGGCAATTTACCAGCAATTCTGAAATGGAGTCTATGAAGTAAATGTTCCTATGATCATCTCATAAATCGGCTCAGATAAATAAAGGTATTTGCATCCCACCACCCAACTGGTTGGCCAGGATTCAAATCTGTTTTTCTGAATCTGAAAGGTTCGTGCCTTTCAGCCAGTAATGGCATGCTCTGTATTTATTTTATTACTTGCTTGTTCACACCCTGCAGGGGCTCAGCTGAGCTGTCACTTCCTGTGTGTCGTCTTTCTTCTCCTGTCCCATCAAGTCTAAGCTCTCCTGAGTACTGGGGTGGTCCATCCATGCACTCAGTGCCACGTTCCACACTATATTGTTATAAACTTGTCTGTGCTTCCTCTTGAGAACAATCTTTGTCTTTATTCCCCACTGCCAGTGGAATGCCCAACACAGAGTAGGTGTGTAATGATTGTTATTGGATTTATAAACAAACAGCCTGCATGCACGTGTGTATGTGCACACGCCGCCCACACACACACATACACACACAAATGCTGACTCTGAAAATTGTCTATGAACTTTAGCTATCATTTCATGGGGGGTAATTAGCAAAGCACATTCAATAGCATTACATCACAAGATGGAACTCATGAAGGGTGGTGCAGATGAGCAAGGATGATGAGTTTTATTGGAATGATTTATTGATATTCATCTAAACCCTCAAAGACTTGTATTGCATGCAAGAAAGTGCCCTAAAATCTTCAATTGGATTCCTTCAAGCTGACCTTTCCTATAGACCGTTAACAAGGGACTGGACAAACATGGTTTTGTTTCCAGGGTGCATTTTGACTCGTGTTTGTTTTCAAAGCATTTATTCACTCTTTTTTATTTTTCATTTTTTTAAATTATTGTACCACTGTGAGATATACAATTACAAAGATGTTCATAATTAGGTCTCAGTCATGCAGTGTTCCAGTACCTTTCCCTCCACCAGTGCCCCCATCCCACCACCAATGTTCCACCACCAATGTGCCCCTATGACCACCATAGACCAAAGCCCACCACCCACTCCCCATTCCACATCAGCCTCCCCTAGTTTGTTGCAACTACAATGATCATTACAATGTATGTATGGGCAAGTTCCTGGGAAGGACTTGACCCTAAACTTGATTATTATCTAAGCCTGGTCAGCCGCGTGCTGTGGGTAGGAGCCCTCGCAGCTGTGTGCCTGGCCAGTTCCTTCTCTGGAGTTACAGATGGTGGCTGCTGCGCGGGCTCGTAGCCAAGCCCGGTAGGTTATGGAGGTGGAGGGATGAGAGGAGGGGCTCCAACCCCCAGCTCCTCGTCACAGCAGCCCACGTGTCTGCTGGTCCTAGGAGCTCTGCTGAACCTGACCAGGGGCCGAGCCAGTTTCCCTCTTTCGTTGCTCCATGGGTGCTCCACGTGGGTAGTAGCCAGTGCAGCTGTACATCTGGCCAGTCTCTTCTCTGACGTTACTGATGATGGTGGCTGCAGGGCTCTCACTCTTTTATGGTTCAGACTTATTCTGGGGCCATTTGAATGCATACATTTTAAGGGCTGGAGTTTGCCTTGTTTATTGCAATATTTATGCTTCATGCACCAGAACAGTGCCTCTTTCAGGAGAAACTGAGTATTGGTTCACTAATGCTTCCTTCTAGTCTACATAGTAAGAGGGCTAAAGAGCAAGGAAAGTCTAAGGGAGGTATAATGTGGGTGCTATGTAGGAGCTATCAGCATGCATTGTTTCTATAATTGGTGCTACTCACCCAACTTACATGCTGCTTTTGGCCAAGTCAGCCAGGTGGAATCGCCAATGTATCCTGACCCCTACACCCCTATATCTCCACACCTCCCAAAGAGGTCCTGAATGTCCTGAATGTTCTAGGAATTCACTCCAGTCCACCGTGACTACCTTTTGCTTTTGATTTTCTCTCCCTCGCATGGTCTCCTTGTCCCACTTGCTTTGACAGCACCATGTGCTCCAGTCTTGAGCTTTGATGTTGGGGTCAGAGTCTGGGTTAACGGAAGCTTCATGCACTGTCCAGTACTGGGACCTGAGGCAAATGCCTTACTCCCTCGGTTGCTCCATTTCCTCCTTGGTAAAATGAGGGTGATGGGCCCAGAGCAATAGTACAGCTTGTAGGGTGCTAGCCTTGCATGTGACTGACCTGGGGTCCATCCAGGAGTGGTCCTTGAGCACAGAGCCAGAGGTAAGTCCTGTGTACCACCAGGTGTTGTCCAAACACAGAAACCAAACTAAACCCAATGGAAATGGTGTTTATACTCCTCTGAGGACTGTTGGGAGGATCAGAGGAGAGTGCAGAGTGCTTAGACCAGAACCTGACATACAGTAGGTATGGCGTCCCATTCACCAGCCAGGGCTGTCTGGGGAGGGCACACAGAGTGCCAGCAAAGGGTGGAGATCCATGATACCTGCACTGTGCTGTTCCATAAATGATTGCTGGAAAGAAAGTCTTGCTGACAGCTGGCTGAGTGAAGGGCCCTGGACCCAGAGGATAAAAGAGGCTTCTGTGCTGTTCCACATGCTCCTCTGAGTCTACACTCAACCTCCCCGGCCCCCACCCCCGTGCTCCCACCCCTGGCCTGGTCTTTTCGATCAAACTCTTTCTTCTTTCCACTTGGTGGCTCTCTTGGTTTTCAGGGTTCTTGCTTCTCTGTGCAGTGTCCTGGCTCCATCCCAAAGAACCTTGCTTCTGCCCCCAGCTGGACATTCCCTGGCAGCTTCTTACAAGAGAGGGGGAGGAGGTGGGGAGTGTCCTAGTTAGTCCTTAGGATCCAGGCCAAGTGGCTCCTCTCCTCCCCTTTCCAAGGACTTGGGAAGAGGAGAGGCAGTCCTGGCCGTCTCCTCGAGCCCAGAGGAGCACCTTTCCTGGGAACAGCTGGCAGGGCTGGCGTCAGCTGGGAGTGAGGGGGATTTCTTGGGCTCAAGCTACACCCTGGAGTTTAATTCCAAACCCTGCAGCTGGAGCCTGAATCTGTGACGGAAAGACACCTGCTCATCACCAAGCAGGCCTGCTGGGAAGAGGCATTAATTTTCAAGAAGGGCACAGAGAAGCAGGCGTTTGTCAATACGAGACTTGCAGCACAGGCGAGGAAATAAATCTCATTTTGGAATTAATGTCATGATTGACTTCAGCACGCATAAACGTGTTAGGTCATTGATCTTGGAGCGCGAATGTGGTGAGCAGGTAGAGATGGCACATGTGGTACTTTGTTTCTTGCTTCCTTTTCTCAACTCCCAGATGGGTGACCTGAACCAGTGAGAACCAGTTCATTTGTCTTTCATTTGGGGGACTTCCCAAGTGGGATTCCAGAGGCCTGGGAAGCCTTCCCAGTGATGAGTAGTCAGTGCGAGGGCTTGAGGTGGAGGTGGACCTGGAGGTGTTGGGGGGCCCCAGGATCACTCTGACAATGCTTGTGGACTTCTACCTGGTGATGCTTGGGAAGTCATTGACGATCAATTGGGATTGATTTTGTGTCAGGTGCAAGCAAACACACACCTCTGATCCCTACACTGTTTGGCCAGCTCCTGTTTTCCTTTCCTTTTGCTTTTTCCTTTCAGTGTTTGGGCCAGACCCAGCTGTGTTCAGGCTTACTCCTGGCTCTGTGCTCAGGGGTCACATGGGGGAGGCATAAGCGGTGTTGGGGATTGAACCTGGGCAGCTGTGCAAGGCAAGCGCCTTACCCACTGTGCTCTCTCTAGACATGTTTTCCTTCAGTTCTACCCTGGGGGCGGGTAGAGAAGCTATGCTAAAGTTGCTTTGTCTCCATTCAGCTTTGTGGTGCTGTTCTCACTATACTTTTATGTCCTAGGTCTGACTTGTCTTGACACCCAGGCCCTGACCTTTTTTCTGACTTTCAGATCACTGGAGAGATGAACTGCTGCATAGCTGAGCCTCTGAAGGGCTGTGGGGGTGAGTTGTCTCATGGCCCCTTCACTGCCAGGCACATCTGCTGCCAATAATATCCTTATGCCATAGCCCTTCTAACCCTGTCCACACCCCTCACCCACTTCTTAGTGGAGCAGTTGTGGTGGGGCTGGGGAGGGGTAGGTGGGGTAAGTGGGTTGTTGCAGAAAGCTCAGGATCCTGCCAATGGGAAAAAGGATGTAAGCTGTAATGAGAAGCAGGCCAGTAAATTTCAGGAGTCTGAGTGCCAGGCGTTGGTGCTTGGTCTGATTTATTTATGGGCTGGCCTCTGCCATCCAGAGCACAGCGTTCTAGCAGTCAGCATGCTGAAGGTGCCCCAGTGGTTTATGGCGGCAATAATAGAGTTGTTATGGCCCCCCAGGAGCTGGAATTTATCAAGGTCCAGGTTCTTCCCAGTGTGGCTGGCTCTGAGATAGCACTTAAACTCTGTTAACCACAATTATAGAAATGATGATGATGATGATGTTAAACACAAAAACAGCTCATGACCACTGAGCGCTTACTGTGTGGCCGGCAATATGATAATTTTGCTATTTCTGGATCCACAGGCCTGTAAAGTAGATGTCGTCATTACTCAGTAGCTAATTCAGAAGTGAGGTCACAGAGTCAGGCAGAAGGAAAGTAGTCATCCTGGGTTAGAGTTAAGCTGGGGATTCAAACTCGGAATTTCCTTCCAGAGCCCCCATTCTCTGCTCTGCTACTGGTCATGGGAAGAAGGCCCTTCCTGAGACTGGTCATCCAGGGCATCTTGCTCTTAGGTCCTAAGGGAGAGGTTTCAGGCTCCAGAGCTTTGCATGTCTGGTCCCATGTCCTTGTTCTCCAGTGCAGGTTTCTGGAGGAACCTTGTAAGAGGGAAATGTCCAGGTCATTACCACCCTCCATGGTCTCTTTATCCCCTGGGTGAATCAGCCTCCAGTGGGTTGTTTCTAGGCTGGGTTAGTCAGTCCTTCCCCAGGGACTGTGATCTCTAGGACAAAGAGGCTTTAATGATCACCTCTCATTTGGCCCTTGGAGTGGGCTGTGAGGAAGGAGTGGGTTCAGAGCGGGTAGACAGGAAGCATGTCTAATAGGAATAAACCAAGGCATTAGGAGGCTCCATGGTTCCTTGTCAGACAATCGTCAGGTTGGTGAATATTTTTTTTTTTTTTTTTTTGCTTTTTGGGTCACACCCGGGAATGCTCAGGGGTTTCTCCTGGCTCTGCACTCAGGAATCAGTCCTGGCGGTGCTCGGGAGAGCATATGGGATGCCAGGGATCGAACCCCTGGCTGACACAGGCCTACCGCGTGCAAGGCAAACACCCTACCTGCTGGGCTATCGCTCTGGCCCCAGGTTGGTGAATATTAATGCAGTGAAAGCAGAATGAAGTCTCCTCTCCGTGGGGGCTGACATTTTCCACATCCGGACTTCCCTCTCTCACAACTCCACCCAGCAGACCAGACTGTCACAGCCCAGCTCACTCCACCTCTAGCGGCCGTGCGGTTCATCAATAAATGCTTTATTTATTTAGTGGTGACTACAAGAGTATGCCACCTGCGTGGCAAGCCTGGCAAGCTGCTTGTGTCATATTTGATATGCCAAATACCAGTAACATTTATATTAGGTCATTCCCATGACCTACTATTATGGTTTGAGGCTCTTTATGTTCCTGGAGCAAGCGGATGCCTTTGGGTTCTACTAGCATGAGATAGGACATATGGAGATATTACTGGTGCCCTCTCTAGCAAATAGATGATGAATGGTAAGACAGTGATAGTGATAGTGATAGTGAAAGCAGAATGAGTCTAGTGGTGGGAGAACTGGGTTGATGACACTGGTGAAATGAACTGAGACACGTAAAGGGCTACCACAGAGTCATTTAATGAGTGGTCAAGAAGAATATCCGCTAACATGAAAAGTTTGTTCTATGTATTCTTTAGTGGGAAAAAGGTCACCACAAAGTGTGTACAACATCAATAGAAAGATCCTATTCTTAGAGGGGAGCTAGGTCTATAAAGCTACAAGCATATGTTATGTTGAAGTGTGCACGTATGACCATCATTTTAGAGTGATGGGGTTGTGGATGACTTGGAACGATTTTTATTACTGCATTGTTAAAGTTTTTTACAGAGGGCCCATTGTCAGAGAGCTGCTGGGCTCACCAACCAAATCTGGGAGCGAGCAGGATATAGGGATCCTCTTCTGCCCCAGGGGATTGGCAACTGGTGGACAGAGAAAGATGCGAGAATCCAGCGAAGTTTCAAAAGATTTTACTCTGACTTGTTCTGGTATACAATCTATTAACAGGAAAACCCCAGACTTTAGGTTCCTAGCTGGGCCCTGGCCACATGTAGGCTTAGAATCCCGGGCTAAGATGGTTGGTATCATGAGCTAAGACCCAACAGGGAAGATAACGAAGACGAGAGAGGAGGCAGAGGGTGAAGAGGTGCCAAAATGGCCAAAAAGTCCTCTTCCTTTCTCCTAGCTTATTTTATAGAGAGAAGCCCGCCAGAAACTTGCAGCCCAGACCATTGTGGGAAGGGCTATCTAGAGAGGAAGCCAGATAAATGACCATATTGAAATGCAAATCTTCAGGTGGGCCCTTTGGCTCAAGCTTCACAAATGCCAAAGCTGACTCCCTGAGATACAATCTCCCTAGCAGAGCAGGGAGGGGCTGCATCTCTGAACCAGAAAGCAGTTCAGAATGTAATTTGTAGAGAATGGTGTTAATACTTTTTACCATGAATATATAGCCAGCTGATTCCCGACTCTAGACCCCACTAAGGTTCAAAATCCATCAGAATAATTCACTTTGGCATTTTCTTTAGAATCAGAGACACATCAGTTTGCCCGGAGGTGCACTGGATGTCTCTTTGAACTAGAACTGATTACATTATAGTTGATCCAACATGGCCAAGTAGTCTTGGAATATTTACATGTCTGTCCCTTGTGGGGACCTGTGGGAGTAGGAAGAGTATTCAACTGGAGCAAGCAAGATTCATAATAAGAATATTTTTGCCTTATAAAATTATGAAATCAATCCAATTCTGCCCAAGCTCCCATTGTGTCTGCTCCAGAGATTCCCTAAAGGCAGGGAGTAGCTCTTAACATAAGCTAAATGTAGCCAGAGCCTAGAGCTCAGTAGGGTGTGTCACCCAACAACCCATATCTAGTTTAAGTCTTTGTTGAAGGAAGTCAAACACAGGAACTGTAGAGATAGTACACCAGGTTGGGCTCTTGCTTTACACATGCCTAATCCAGATTCTCTCTGTGGTATCACACATGATCCTCCAAGCCTTCAGGGAATGATGCCTGAGTGTAGAGCCAGGAGTACACCCTGAGCATCATCTGGTGTGGCCCTGACCACTGCCCCCACTTCAAAAAAAAAAAAAAAGAAGAGAAAAGAAAAAAGAAAGGTACCATTGATAACCAAATCCTGGTGGTGCAGTCATGAATTCGGGGGCCATGGCATTCCAGGCCCTGTTGTATCGAGACATGAGTCATGGGCTGGACTCTTTGTGACTTCCAACTCTCCTCATTTGTATGTTGTAAGCCTTCATCTGAATGTGGGAAGTGGTGCTGGGTTAGGACTAGAACATTCTAGTTCCAAAAAGCTGTTCTTTCCCCGTCTGTTTTTTTTTTTTTTTGTTTTTGCTTTTTGGGTCACACCGGCAATGCTCAGGGGTTTCTCCTGGCTCTGCACTCAGGAATAACTCCTGGCGGTGCTCGGGGGACCATATGGAATGCTGGGGATTGAACCTGGGCCGGCATGGACCTGATGCGTGCAAGGCAAACACCCTACCCGCTGGGCTATCTCTCCGGCCCCTCCCCGTCTGTTTTTCTAGCAAAGTGGCTACGTGGTTCATCAATAAATGTATGAGATGAGAGGCTACTACAAGAGTATCCCACCTGCACGGCATAACCTGGCTAGCTACCCGTGTTGTATTTGATATGCCAAATACCAGAAACAATGATAGACCTCATTCCCATGACCTGATGGTATGGTTTGAGGCACTTTATGTTCCTGGAGCAAGCAGATGCCCTTGGGCTGCACTAGCATGTGACAGGACGGATGGAGATGTTACTGGTGCCCGCTCAAGCAAATCAATGATCAACAGGAAGGCAAGTGATACAAGTGATACAAGTGATCCCTGAGCTTGAATCCATGGATGTCCTGTGCTTTGCTTATATGAGCACAGTAACACCAGCCCACAGCTCAGGTCTTTGCTTGTCCTGGGCTTCCATTCCAGTATTGCATTGGATCCATTTAAACAAATGATTTACAGGCCAGAGACTACCCACCCCCTGTTTCTGTAATAAAATTTAATTGGTAGGATAATACATTAATTTATCTATGTGTTGTTTAAGGTACAAGAGCAGAGTTGAGCCTTCATGGCTCATAGAACCAGATATATCATCTAGAATCTGGCCCTTTTATAAAAAAAATTTGCTGACCTCTGATGTCTGGTGTCCTGGGTAGGAGGAATTTTAGAATGGACTATCATAGACTCAGGAAAGTGAGAAAATCTTCAAACAGTTGACTAAGAGAAGTACTTGGAGGGAAACATCAGGAGGAGGGGGGAAGGAAGGAGGATTATGGAGAATATAGACCTTTAGTGGACCTGGCAACAACCGCAAAGACTAGCCAGGAAATGTCAGAAAATCGATAAATCTGCTCCCTTTAATTCCTTTGCCTCTGTAGAGGATGCAAAGCTGTTTGCAGAGATTATGAGAAAATATGTGTTACAAGGTTGGCAAAAGGCCAGATCTTGAGATGGTCCTTTTGAACACCCAGTTGGTGATCGGGCTCTCTTGTACTATTTGTCTTCCCTACTTCTGGGCTCTGACTACAGGACCTGAAAGTTGAGGTTTCTTGAAAATCTATCCTCTATAGTCAATCGGTCCCCAAGCCCTGTCTACCACGATTTATTAAATATACTTTCAATTTGTTCTCCATCTTCACTGCCACAGACTTGGTGCAGGCCTTACTATCTCTCACCATGACTAATACAGAAATGTCTGCCAATCTGTCCCTCCTTCTTTCCTATTTCATCCCATCTCCTTCCCTTCATCCTTCCACTCACCCACCCATCCAGTTCTACTGTTGGTCTGCCATGTACCACATGATGGGCTAAAGCCCGGAGATACAATATTAAGCATAATCAGTCTTTGTCTTCAAGACCTCACTTGTATTAACTAGTCTTTTAATAATAAAGGAATTTCTACTCCACTTCCTACCTCATCTCCATTCAGGTTCCCCTTCCTTCTGCTCTTTTGCTGTCTTGAAAGGACATCTTGCTGTCTTTGTTTTATTCTAAGTAGTCCCTCTAGTTAAAACCCTTTCTTCATTTCCCATTGCCTGTAGAACCAAACCCAAGGTCCTAAGTGATGTATTTAGATTCCTTGAAAAATTAATTCCTACTTGTCTTTCCAATCTTTCCTCATATAAGTCAACTCTTTACATAAAATAACCTTTATGATTTTTTATATGAACTCTATGACATAAATACTAATATTACCGCCAGTACAAATATAAAGAATCTGAAGCTTATATGATAAAGTCAATGCCCAAAAGCTTTATTATTATTTCACAGTTGACGGTTCTGACTTATTTTTCCAACTCTGTTACTCTTATGGGACCATAAGCTTGTCACAGACAGGAGTCTGGTTTTATTAATCTTCCAGGTGTGGAAATGGCATGTTTTCAGGAACTATTTATTGTGCGAAGTGATGTTAGTACTCAATTAACTGTTATATAGATATATTGATGAGTGAGTTTATTTTATATTGATCCTAATGGGAAATGCTTAACAAATATTTATTCCTTACTTGGTTTATGGGCTTAGTCATCAGTGATAGATGGTGAATTCTTTTGGAGAAGCTTGTGAGCAGCTGGACAGTCCACTGCACGGTCCAGTGATGCTTGTAAGATGCTGCAGGAGAAATTTGCTCTTGACATAGCACTTGCTGTGCAAGCTGTTCTCCCTGGCCATTGGGGGCCTCATGCAATGCTCTTCCAGCAGCTGGGCTGCACTGTGACCTGTCACGTGCCAAACGCAGACACATTTGCTCCTGACCCCAGTTTCATCTGATGTCGCAAGCCTTCCATTTGAGAAAACTTTGATTCCATCCTTTAATTGGGTGACCAACAGCCCTTTTTGAGCTCAAAGAGTCTGTTGAGCAGTTGAATTGATCCAAATGAACATTGACTGCATGATGGGCTGACCCTTGAGTGAGGTGTTGATGAGATGGAGATGAATAAGGTATGTGTGATCCATGCATGCTAAATAATGCTCCTAGCCTGGGGCTGAAGGACCAGCAGGATGATCAGTACTGCCTACCTGAGAGGGCTTCTGGGAGCAGTCAGTGAGCTGTGTGTGTGTGTGTGTGTGTGTGTGTGTGTGTGTGTGTGTGTGTGTGTGTGTGGTGGGGACACAATAACATAATGCTTGTGCTTGAGTGCTTAGAGCCAGCTGCGACATTGTTATGAACACCATACAGTGTTCTTTTGGTGACCAGAGGCGCTTGGAGCACTGAATATCTAGTTGTGTCCAGGGAATTCAGGGAGCCCTTACAGAGCTTTGGATAGGCTGTGGATCACTAGACATGCTTTGGGTAGAAAAGACAGTCGTGGTGGGAGTAAGAGCAGGACAGTGAAGAGGTTAAGAGTGGTAGAGGTATGAGGAGAAAAGATTTCTTTTTTAGATTTTTTTGGGTCACACCTGGCGATGCTTATGGGTTACTCTAGGCTCTGAACTCAGGAATTACTCTGGGGGACCATATGGGATGCCGGGGATTGCATCAGTCGAGTGCAAGGCAAATGCCCAACCAGCTGTGCTATAGCTACAGGCGGAAGAAAAAAAAAATTTTGTTTGTTTTTGGCCCACACTTGGTGGTGCTCAGAAGGTTATTCTTACTTCATGAGCTCAGGGATCACTCCTGGCAGTGTTCAGCGACCATATGGGGTACCAGGGATCAAACCTGGGTTAGCTGCATGCCAGGCAAGCTCCCTTCTTGCTGTACTAATACTCTGGCCTGAAAAGAAAGATTTTAATCTGGGGATAGCAGTAGTTTTGGTAAGAAATGTGGCAGGAACCATGAGGAAAAAAGAGGTGAAGTAGGAGAGATGCTGTGCTGGGCAGAATATGTCCTCCCCTGCCAGCGCCATCTCCCCTATCCCGAGACCTGTGAACATACTATCATAAATGGCGAAGGAAGAATAAAGTTGTAAGTTGAATTAAGGTGAAAATTGGGAGATTATTTGTGCTTTGTTCTGGTGGCATTGATGGAATCATGTGTCCTTAAAAGTGGGAGCTGAAGGTAGGAGAGGGAGTCAAGGGTTGTGATGGGAGGACTGTGAAGAGGAGGCTGGTGTGACGGGTCAAGGGCTGCCGGCTGCTGCCTAGATGCTTCCAGAAGCGGTAATGGATATTTCTCTATGGCTGAGGTGCCCAAACTCCTGTGTTCATTCCTCCTAATCAGAAAAAAATAACTCAGCACTTTGCACCCAGAAATATACATTTTCTATTCGCTATTTTGGGGTCACACCTGGTGATGCTCAGGGGTTGCTCCTGGCTCTGCACTCGGGAATTACTCCTGGTGGTGCTCGGGGACAATATGGGATGCCGGGGATCAAAGCTGGGTTGGCCGCATGCAAGGCAAATACCCTATTCACTGTATAATTTCTCTGGTTCCCAGAAATATACATTTAAAAATATTTTATTATACCACCATGAGATATACAATTACAAAGAAGTTCATGTTTTGGGTTTTGGTCTTACAGTGTTCCAGCACCCATCTCTCCACCAGTGCACGTTTCCCAACACCATGTCCCCAATTCCCTCTCCCCCTCCCTAGCCTGCCTCTATGGCAGGTTCTTTATCTCTTTTCTCCTCTCTCTCTCTCTCTCTCTCTCTCTCTCTCTCTCTCTTTTCCTTCTCTTACACACTGTGGACTACAATACATTTAGAGGTTGTCATGTGTATCTTTTGCCTGTATTCAGTGCTCAGTTCTCTAGGCTGGTATCATTTTCGACAATTATTAGCACACTGTTCCCTTCACCGTCTTACCTAACCTCTGACTCCCACACATTTGTGGTAGATTCCACCTTTGACAAGACCTCCTGATCCATGTTTTGCCTGATCTTGGATATTGGTTTCATACTATATATATATATATATATATATATATATATATATATATATATATACATGTATATATATCATGTATATATATATACATGATATCTTGGATATTGGTTTCATACTATATATATAGTACATATATAGTATATATATTATATATATACTATTATATATGTACTATATATATAGTATGAAACCAATATCCAAGATATCATGTATATATATATATATTTATATATACATATATATGTATATATGTATTTATATCATGCAAATAAATGCAGTCTTTCCTTCTGGCTAATTTCACTCAGCATGGTCCTCTCCATGTCCATCCATTTATAGGCAAATTTCATAACTTCATTTTTCCTAACAGCTGCATAGTATTCCATTTTGTAGATGTACCAAAGTTTCTTTATCCAGTCATCAGTTCTTGGGCTCTGGTTGTTTCCAGATTCTGGCTGTTGTGAATAGTGTTGCTATTAAAATAAAAGTACAGGTGGTGTTTCCGCTGCATATTTTTTGGCTTCCCAGGGTATATTCCCAGGAGTGGTATGGCTGGGTCAAATGGGAGCTCAATTTCTAGTCTTTGGAGGAATGTCCATATAGTTTTCCAAAAAGGCTGTACCAGTCGACATTCCTACCAACAATGGATGAGAGTCCCTTTCTCCCCCACATCTACGCCAGCACTTGTTGTTCTTGCTCTTTTGGATATGTGCCAGTCTCTGTGGTGTGAGATGATATCTCATTGTTGTTTTAATTTGCATCTCTCTAATGATTAGTGATGATGAACATTTTTTCATATGCCTTTTGGCCATTTGAATTTCTTCCTTGTCAAAGTTTCTGTTCACTTCTCCCCCATTTTTTGTTGGGGTTGGCTGTTTTCTTCTTGTAAAGTTCTACCAGTGCCTGATATATCCTGGATATTAACTCCTTATCAGATGGGTGTTGGGTGAATATTCTTTCCCATTCTGTGGACTGTCTTTGTATCTTGGTCACTGTTTCTTTTGAGGTGCAGAAGCTTTTTTAGTTTCATGTAATCCTATATGTTTATCTTTGCTTCTAGTTGCTTTGTTAGTGGTGTTTCATCTTTGAAATGTCTTTAGCTTCAATATTGTGGAGAGTTTTTCCTTTATTTTCTTCAATGTACTTTATGGATTCAGGTCTGATATTGAGATCTTTAACCCATTTTGATCTAATTTTTTGTGCATGGTGTAGAGGTCCAAATTCATTTTTTTACATGTAGCTGCCCAGTTTCCCCAGCACCACTTGTTGAAGAGGTTTTCCTTGCTCTATTTTGTACTTTTTACTCCTTTCACAAAGATTAACTGATCATGTGTTTGAGGATGGGTGTTAGGATACTCAACTCTATTCCATAGGTCCACAGGCCCACAGATCTGTTTTTATTCAATACCATGCTGTTTTAATTACTACTGCTTTGTAGTACAGTTTGAAGTTGGGAAAGGTGATGCCTCCCATCTTTCCCCCAAGGGTTGCCTTAGATATTCATGGGGGTTTATTATTCCATACAAGTTTCAGGAGTGTTTGGTCAATTTCTTTTAAGAATGTCATAGGGACCGCATTGAATCTGTACAAAGCTCTAGGGAGTATTACCATTTTGACAATATTGATTCTCCCCATCCATGAGCAGGGAATGTGTTTCCATTTCCTCGTGTCCTCTTTTAAGAAATATACATTTTCTAAGTGAACGAATACCTCTCAATTGCACCTGAGCATAGT
This sequence comes from Cryptotis parvus, assembly GCA_021461705.1. Taxonomy (NCBI): domain Eukaryota; kingdom Metazoa; phylum Chordata; class Mammalia; order Eulipotyphla; family Soricidae; genus Cryptotis; species Cryptotis parvus. The sequence continues at coordinate 103,774 of JAJIBD010004232.1, read as the reverse complement.
ACTACTACTGCCCTCTTTTTGCATTATTCTGGTGGCCTTGATGGAATCATGTGTCCTTAAAAGTGGACCAGGCAGGTAGAGAGGGAGTCAAAGGATGCGATGGGAGAAGGATTTCCCATTTTGGGCAAGATTACTTTAGAGACTGCAAATGCACTGCCTCAGGAATATTTTGATTTCAGTTTGTAATCCCTGTGTGTCGAACTTCTTTAGCCAATTGCAGATAATCAATGTGTTTTGTTTTAATTAATCTTGTCTAAGTCATCACAAACAGATTGTGATAACTTGTGAGAACAGCTGTAGGAAATGAACCAATATCGGGGATCTAACCCAGTTTTATGAATTTTTGTGTTAATGAACTTGTTTTTCTAAGTTGAAAAGATCATGTAACCTCATACTGAAAAATAGATAAAAGAATTACAATTAATTCCATCACCTTTCCAATTATTACTTGCTGCACTAATATCTGTTTTCCACATGCATCTCTTCTTTGGCTTAATTTTGTGTTACATGAATGGAACTCCATTTGGTTTTTTTTCCCCCTTATGTTGTCTGGATTTTTGGAGAGTTTGCCTTTGTATGTGTGTATGTTATTTGCAGCTGTATTGCAGCTGGCAGCTTTCTCTTAACATTCTATTTGGAAGCTATTACCATGTCTATTTTTGTAGATCCAATTCAGTATTTCAACCTGCTGCATTTTCCTCTGTTTGGAATTTCCCCTTTTCTATTTTGTACTCAGTTGATCCAAATACAGACTGCTTCCCTTTCCACCAGATAGGGAATGTGACCATCTATCCTCATCTTTCCCTCTCCATATCCCACTGACACCAGGCTAAAGGTTCCTTGCTTGTTCCCCATGATCTTCTCATTGCAGTTTTCCCCCTTTTCCTTCTTATTTTTTATTTTTTTATTTTGCTTTTAGGGTCACACCCGGCGATGCTCAGGGGTTACTCCTGGCTCTGCACTCAGGAATTACTCCTGGCGGTGCTCGGGGACCATATGGGATGCTGGGGATCGAACCCAGGCCGGCACAGGCCGGCTGCATGCAAGGCAAACGCCCTACCCTCTGGGCTATCACTCCAGCCCCCTTTCCTTCTTTTTATAAATTTTATTATACCACCATGAGATATACAATTACAAAGATATACATTACTGGGTTTCAGTCATACATTGTTCCAGCACCCATCTCTCCACTGGTGCACATTTCCCACCACCAATATCCCTAGATTCCCTCCCTCTTCTCCTAGCCTACCTCTATAGGAGGCACTCTCTCTCACACACACACACACACACTCTCTCTCTCTTTCTCCCTTTTCTTACATGTTGTGCCTTGCAATACACCCATTTAGGAGTTATTGTGTACATCCCTTTGCCTATGTTCAATTAGCATATTGGTCCCTTCTCTATCTTACCTAACCTCTGAGCCCCACACACTTGTGGTAGTTTTCAACTATTGGCAGGACCTCCTGGTCTATGTTTTGTTTGGCTTTAGATATTAGTCTCATCCTGAATTTTATATTTTGCAATTAAATGCAGTCATTCTATATCTGTCCTTTTCCCTCTGGCTAATTTCACTCAGCATGATACTCTCCATGTTTATCCATTTATAGGCAAATTTCATAATTTAGTTTTTCCTAACAACTGCATAGTATTCCATTGTGTGGATGCACCACAGTTTCTTTATCTAGTCATCTGTTCTAGGGCACTCGGTTGCTTCCAGATTCTGGCTATTGTTATCACTGCAATTTTTCCTTTTCCTGCTGCAGGCTGCCAGACAACAACTTTGCGGCCACTCTATACTCTGGGAACAAGAGATCTTGCTCTCTGCATCCCAATTGTGGAAGAAAGCCTTCAAGGATTTTAGAATCCTTTAAAAGGTATTGGCTAGTGGGATATTGCCATAGTTATTGGCTCTGAGTGTCCATACTCTTTGAAACATTCTCATCCACATAACGTTCTTATGTTTCCATTTATTTACTGTTTAACTTTTTTATTTTTAATAAGCCTAAATAAGCTAATGGAGGAAAAGCAGTTACTGAAGAGAGAGCCTTCAGGGAGGAAAAAGAAAATACTTGAGGAAGGATTTCATGATTGGAAAAACATTTATAATTTGAGCACTTGAAGAGATGTTAAGGTTATAGCCAATTTGTCTCAGCTACATCAGATTCAAGCAGATGTTGGCACAGGTTGCAATCTCGGCCAAAGAGAGGAGAAACTCGCCGGAAATCATTGGGCAACGGAAGTCAATCATGGTAGGAAGGTCATGGAGACATCAGCTCCTCCACGTACTGAAGAGCTGGTGGGGTTGGCACTCAGTCTCCACCTATGTGAAGACAGAAGAGTGTGTGGGGTTGGCACTCAGGGGCAGGTGCGCCTGACTCATGTCAGAGAAAGCAGAGAGAAGACTGGATGGGGCACCCTGAAAGGGAATGTGAGCAAGTGTTTAGCCATGCGGGAGGGAGCAGAGAGAGGAGCATTCCCTCAAAGCTACAGGAAGTACTTCAGTCTCCCTGGGTTCTTAGGGGCAGCTTAACCAAGGTGGACTTTCATCAGAGCAATAAAGCGTTCAGTGAGAAAACTGGGGCAGAGCTTCAGTGATAAAATAGATGGTAGAAATCATCTGACAAAATCCTCCTCATGTGAGGCAAGTCAGTGCTTGGAGGTGGGAGGCCTGGGCAGATGACTCTAAGGTACTAGCTTTAAGCTGAGGACCTGGTATAGCATGTGAGATTTTCTCGGGGAGGAGAAGAGCAAGTTCAGGTAAAGAGATTTAGGGAAAGGTCCTGGGTGGCCTGGCTGACTCTTGTTGCCCTACACTCCAGCCTATCACCAGGCTAGGTTCGCATGCTCCTTTCTGCGCTAGTTAAGGAAGAGATTGGGCAAGGGCTACTAGGAAGACTGATAATTCATAGGTCTCTAAGACATTCCAGTTAGTTGAGAGCCAGAATCAGGGTCTTCTAATTGCAGAGAACAATGACTGCATCTCAGAGAGGATTTGCTAAAGTTCTCAGGCAAGAAGGAAAGTGTGGAATTGTGTTTTGGGAGCACACCTGCTCTGTGCTCAGAGCTTACTCCTGGCTCTAGGCTTAGGGGTCACTCCTGTTGGTACTCAGGTTCCAGAACTTGAACCTGGGTGGGCTGCATGCAAGAAAAGCACCTGACATTTGTACTCTCACTCTGGCCCCTCGATTGGCTAATTTTGTTTTTATTTTTTCAAATTTTTTTAATTTTTATTTTTTTTTATTTTTTTTTGCTTTTGTGGGTCACACCCGGCGATGCTCAGGGGTTACTCCTGGCTCTACACTCAGGAATTACTCCTGGCAGTGTTCGGTGGGGGACCATGTGGGATGCCGGGATCGAACCTGGGTTGACTGTGTGCAAGGCAAACACCCTACATGTTGTGTTATTGCTCCGGCCCCTAATTTTGTTTTAAAGAGGAATTAACCTTGTATCACTTGTCTTCCCATTGTTCATTGATTTGCTCAAGCAGGCACCAGTAATGTCTCCATTCGCTGGGAATGAGGTCCACTATTGTTACTGTTTTTTGGCATAAGAATACACCACGGGTAGCTTGCCAGGCTCTGCCATGGCTCTGGGTTCATCCCAGGGGGCATAGTCTTTTTTTATGTTACACTATCAACCATGCAGGGCCCATGGAACAGAGCCCTGGATGTAGACAAGCCTGTCTCCCTGTCTGCCACCTGCTGGCGCAGCCAGACACCGCAGCCACACCTGCAACACCTCAAACCTATAAATACTTAAAATTTTCTGTCTTAATTTCTAGTCTGGGAATTTTAATAGATATAACTTACACAAATGGAAGTTTTACAGAGTTCTCCAAGGGGATTATCTGGGGGTCCTTCCAGTTTAAGAATGTTAAAGAGTTTGGGCCAGAGAGAGTACAGCAGGTAGAGCACTTGCCTTGCATGTAACCAATCTGAGTTCGATCCCTGGCAGCCAATATGGTGCCACAAGCACTGCCAGGAGTAATTCCTGAATGTAGAGCCAGGAGTAACTCCTGAGTGTAGAGCCAGGAGTAACGCTTGAGTGCTGTTAGCTGTGACCCTAAAAAACCAAACCAAACCAAACCAAACCAAACCAAACCAAACCAAACCAACCCAACCAAACAATCAAACCAAATCAAAAAATTGTCAAAAAATGTTAAAGCATTTTTTGGAACTACCTAATTTGAGAACCTGTCTGAAGATAGTGCTAAATCCCTCTTGACCAAAAGCAGTCATGGTCTTCCTGCTTGTGTTTCATTTCCAGTGATTTGTCTTCATGCCGAGTGAGGCTCTATGATGCTTTGCTTAGTGAACCATGATATGTTCATGGCATTGAAATTGCCCCCTGCAGAGAGGGAGTGGAAAGATCAAGCATGGAAATGAATCAGACTGACCCATTTTCAAACTTCCAGTTTCTTTGGGCATGTAATCATTATCACATTACAGCTTTTTGGACCACAGTTTCTTGCTGGTACAGTATTAATGGTAGTAGTCATTCTCATCACTGAAATTTTGTGAAGATGAAATAAGGTGTGTGAAAGCAAGGAGCCATTTTGAGGTGTTGACTGGTGCTCCAGAAAGATTAGTATCCTTTCCCCAACTCCTATTGCTCAAAGCCTCTGTTCCTTCACATTCTTCAGAGTTTCTTCAGAGTTCTGTGAACTGGTCCCCAAGGAGAATTCTGATGGTCTCTGGCTTTTTTTTTTTTTTTTTTGGTCTCATAAGTCTCTTTTCCTGCAGAATCAATTTACCAGCCCCTGGAACCTCTTTTTACAACCACAGTGTCACTGAGTCGTATTTCCTGGACTTGTGTGCTCTTGGTGGATAGACTGAAGCCCTGAAAGGAATTTTAAATATAGACACATCTTCACTGGCTTTTTTTTTTTGTGCACACACCCCCGTCTTTTCCTTTGGGATCAGTATTGGCTTGGAGGGAAGGAGAAAATGCCCCTTCGAAGAGTTACCTAGCAACTGTTAGAATTCAGGTGAAATCTGTTAATTAGATTGGTGCAGAGTGTGGTTGGCGAGCTGTTGCCTAGCAACAAGCAGTCTCCTGGCCCTCATTGCAGGTTTGGCAGAGGGCATCCGGAATGCCTCCAGAAGGGGTTCCCCCAAAGAGTCTTACTCATGGAAAATTTCAACCCAATTTATCCATTCTCCCTGTCTCTGTCTCTTTCCCCCCAACACCCCCTTACTTGCTATTTCTCTGCTTCAATCAAGTAGGCAGAGAAAAGAAAGCTGAGCTTTTTTCCCTTCCACTATTGTTATTTAAAAATTTTCCTGTTATTTTAATCACTATGCTTTACCATTTTCCAATACTGTCAATGGTAGGGTCTCAGGCATGCAACAGTCCAACACGGCACCTGCCACTAGTCACTAGAGCGCCTGTTGTGCTTGGACGCCCCTTTGGAACTTCCCTTCCTCCAGCCTTAACTTCTCCTTTTACCTGCCTCAAGTCTCTCAACCAGGGTGAAGTCCATTCCTTAGACTGGTCCTTAGGTTCTGTTACTTTTGGTCATTTTCTGCTTCCTTCCCATGCTTTATCTCTCACAGAGAATTCTGTATCTCTCTTCTTCTGGTTGCTTTCACGCAGCATGAGACCATCCAGTTCCATCCATGCTGGGGCAAGTTGCAGGATTTATTTTCTTTGAGCCAATAATATTGCATGGTGTTGAACTTTTGGAGGCAGCAACAGGGCCTGATGGAAAGTGTGATAGTACCATGGGGGAGGGCATTTACCTTTCACATGGCTCACCCGAGTTTGATCAGGGATTCCATATGGTCCCCAGAGAATTGTCAGGAGTAATTCTTGAGTCCAGAGCTAGGAGTTACCTCTTAGCACTACCAGGTGTGCCCCCAAATAAAACTAAGTAATCCCCCACCCAAAAATGGAATTAAACCCACTCTGCCACTTACTGCATCTGTGACTTAGGTGAATCACCCCCTCTCAGTTTCTTTGTCTTTGAAATAGGAGATAATAGATTCAAATGTAGAAGATGGTTATCATGAGATTTAAATGAATTAAGAGCCAAAATTCTTGGCACATAGTAATTCTCACCAAACAGATTTCCTTTCGTGTCCCATTACAAGTAAGATCTTCCAATTCTGCACGAGCAAAACATAAACATGATAAAAACAGATATTGTAGTTAACTCACACATAACACTTGATGTTATATAAATATAGTGGGACCCATGGCTCCCATCAGTTTTTCGAAATGGCGCACTTAGAAAAATATATGTGAGCATCGGTGAAAGTTTTCTTTTCTTTTGGGCCAACCCATCCAGAGAAGAGGCTGCCGGATCATGCAAGTATTTCTTCATCAGAAGCACCAGAAAGCTTTGGAGATAGAATGGGCGTTTCCTCCACCCCCTACTTTTTGGGGTCACACTCCTCTATGTTCAGGGGTTACTCCTGGCTCTTTGCTCAGGATTTACTCCTGGCAGAACTCGGGGATCATATGGGATGCTGGGGATCGAACCCGGGTCCGCCGCGTGTAAGGCAAACACCCTGCATGCTGAGCTGTCGCTTTGGCTCCAAGAATGGGCGTTTCTTAAACATGCTCACGTCCCCACCCCTAGGTCTGGGAATGTGTTTGTTTACAAGGTGGAAGGAGCTTTTCAGATGTGATTATAAGAAATGTCTTGAGATGAAGGGGGTGATCTGCGCTGTCCTGAGGGTCCCGACGCAGGGAAGAGGAGAGGGAGGTGTTTCTAGAAACTTCTGTGCTAGTTCTAAAGAGGGAAGGGCTGGCAAGGCAAGGCCTGTGGGCACCTTTGGGAGCTGTAAATGTTCTTCCCCAGAGCTCAGGAGGTGCGGTGCTTCAGGCACCTGCCTTGGGCCCCGCCAGATCTACTCAGACCTTTCTCAGCTCCAGAATGGTGAGGCACATTTGTGTTGTTTTAGGTTACGTTTATGCAGCCACAGAAAGCTGATAGAGATGTTTTGGAGAGTTGGGGCGTGCAGACATCTGGAAATTCCCTCTCCCTTGGCTGTCAGGGCTGCCATTGACAAGCGTGTTCTTCCCTTCGACTCTTTTCTTGCTCATCCCTTACCTGACCCCACCCCCATCTAGCCTCCCTGGATTGGAAGGAAGGCTCGGGCTTACCCAGGTCTCCTTTTGAGCCTTTCTTTTTCTTTTTTTTTTTGCTTTTTGGGCCACACCCGCAATGCTCAGGGGTTTCTCCTGGCTCTGCACTCAGGAATTACTCCTGGCGGTGCTCGGGGGACCATAGGGGATGCTGGGGATCGAACCCAGGCCGGCATGGGCGGCGCGTGCAAGGCAAATGCCCTACCCGCTGGGCTATCGCCTCCGGCCCCACCTTTTGAGCCTTTCCAGCAGACTTTCCATAAGGCTCTGTGCTCCAGGGCTCATTGTGTCGAGGGAGACAGCTGGAGTGAGAGCCGGTATTATGTCTCTCAGTACTTTGCAAGGCTTGTTGTGTTCATTCAACAAACTGGTCCTTAATAGGTGCCAGGTGCTGTGCTAATTGCTGGGAATATAAAGACAAATATGCGGCTTCTGCTTCTGTGGAAATCTCAGTCCAGAGGGTGTGAGTGAAGAGGGTAGAAGAGCCAGGCAGGGTGGGAGTGGAGTGGGGATGGCACAGGCCTCTGGGCCTGAGCAGAATCAAGGTGATGGGATATTAGGAGGAGAAATTCTCGAGTGTGGTCTCCCTGCACCCTTGGAGGCTGGAGAGGGAGCTGGAGGGAGATGACTGTGGGGCTCCAGAGAAGGGAATAAGCAACTCTGGGGAGCCCTAGCTTGGGCTAGGCCCTAAGACCATGGGCTGATGCTGGAGACCTCAAAATCCCATCATCAAGGAGCCTTTGAAAGTTTTCCATGAGGCCAGGTGAGATATTCTCCACATTGCTGTGATTATCTTTCACATTTTATTTACTTATTTTGATTTGTTTTTGTTGTTGTTTTGGGGTCACACCCAGCAATAGTCAGGAGTGATTCCTGCACTCAGGAATCACTCCTGGTGGTGCTCGAGGGACCCTATGGGGTGCTGGGGATCAAACCCAGGTCGGCCGCATGCAAGGCAAATGCCCTCCCCTCTGTATTATTTCTCCGGCTCTTATTTTAATTTTCTGCTGTGTTAGGGATTGAACCCAGAGCCTCACAATGAGCTTCACCACTGTGCCTCTCCCCAGACCCCTTCCTATGTTCGAATCTCAAGAACAGAAAGGTGATGGGGCAGAGACATTCTAGCCAGTTACTGTCATGCTATGGAATGTTTTTACATATTGTGAAGACCTAGAGGAAAATGGGGTTCAGAGCACTAACCCTGCAGTAAGAGGCCAGGTTTGAAATCTTTGCTCCGTTACCTGCTAGCTGTGTGACCTGGGGCAAGCTGGTCAACTCCTTTATGTCTCTGTTTCCCATCGGTATAAAGGGCGTGATACCTAATCACGAACAACTTTGTAACTGCATTTCATGGTGATTCAATTAAAATAAAAAATAAAGGCATGATAGCCGACCTGCCCAAGAGGAACTGCTGGAAGGACAGCAACCTTACAACAGCAAATGTTTCACAAGCCTGCTTTCAGCTTTCTGACAGATGTGCAGAGTCTTTGCAGAGGTTACCCCAACACATATTTGTGATGAGGGCTGTACTCTGGGCCTGTCCTAGTGGCTGCATCATGCAGGTGGGAACAAGGCGACCAAGGAAGGCCTTGTTAAAATACTGATGCTCTTTTTTTTTTTTAAGTTTTTTGACCTCACTGGCTGTGCTCGGGGATTACTCTTTGCAGGGCACAGGAGGTCATATGAGGGTGCTGGGGATTGAACCCAGGTCAGCAGCTTACCTGCTCTACTATCTCTCTAGCCCTATGATGGTCATTTAACTCTGGCTGGAAAAATTCACGGAGACGGAACCAAGAACTGGTTCCGCATCACCTGTGACCCATTGTTGTGAAGCAAGTTACACCAAGGCCACCCATCACTGTCACTGTCTTCCTGTTCATCATCGATTTGCTGGAGCGGGCACCAGTAACATCTCCATATGAACTGTCTCATGCAAGTAGAGCCCAAGGGCACCTGCTTGCTCCAGGAACATAAAGAGCCTCAAACCATCCCATCAGGTCATGGAAATGAGGTCTATAATTGTTACTGGTATTTGGCATATCAAATACGACACGGGTAGCTTGCCAGGCTCTGCCGTTGGGGGTAGCATACTCCTGTAGTCATCCATAGACCTTTATTATTCCTTGGCTTCTGTGAGTTGGAAACCTGGGCTGGCTTAGCTGAGTACCTCTGGCTTTCAGGATTTTTTTTGATACTTGTCCAGCTGGGGGGGTCAGGGCCACCGCCTCATCAGGACTCGGGCCGGGAAGTAGTTCAAGTTTACTTGCATGTCCTTGGATGCTCTGTGAGTTTTCCAGGACTGCCTGAACCAACGGCACAGGCGGCTGGGGGTGCTCTGTGTGTGTGTGTGTGTGTGTGTGTGTGTGTGTGTGTGTGTGAGACATTACCAAGAGAAATTGGCTTTCTTGTGGTTCTAGAGGCTGAGGTCTTAGATGCTGTGATGCGAGTTGGCATCTCCCAAGGCCCCCTTTCCAATGTGCTGGTGGCTTCTCTCTCACACTCCACTGTCCTTTCCTTGGAGTGGGCCTGGCTGCGGCCTCCTCCTCTTTAAGGCCACAGCCCTATGGGAATGGGGGTCCTGCCTTAGGACCTCTGTTACCCTCTAGGACTTCTTCTTAGACTTCTTTTAAGGCTGTCTCCAAATCCAGACATATTGGGGAGGGGTCAGAGCTTCCACTATGCATGAATGTGGGGGGAACATAGCTCAGCCCAGGCTTGTTGACCTCCAGACACAGCAGCACGTGATGCAAGAGAGGGTCAGAGAGGGCTCCTCACGCTGTCTTTGGGACACCCCATAAAAGGAACTTGCCAGTCCATTTTGCCAGTGACAATCTATTTTCTAATTAAAAACAATTTCATTTCTGGTTTTTGGGCTGCAACTGGCTGTGCTCAGGGCTTACTCCTGGCTCTGTGCTCAGAGTTCACTCCCTGGCAGGGTTCAGAGGACCATATGTAGTATCTGGGATCGAACGCTGGTGAGCTGCATGCAAGACTAACTTCCTACCTGCTGGAGTAAATCTCTAGCCCTGTGGTAACCTATTTATTAGAACATGGTTGCTTAGTCCAGCCCACACTCTGGAAGGTGAAGTGACTGAGGGTAACGTTTTTACCCTAAACTCTGCTCTTAGGCTCCAAGAATTTATTAACACTTCTGTTCTGTTTTGAAGTCATGCCTTTGTCATTTAGTTTGATTTAATTGTTAGTAAAAATTTTCCAGTTGAATCATTAGAAAGCATTTCTGTTTCATTGTTCATTTGCTTGAGGACAAGGTCTAATTTAAACTAATTAAAATTAGTATCTTGGGGCTGGGGAGATAGCTCAAGGGTTGAGGCATGTGCTTTGCCTGCACTTGCCTGTGGTTTATTCCCTGGTACCACATGGACCCCAAGCATCACAGGGTGCAGCCTGGAGGCCCCAGGCACACCAGGGTGGTCCAGGTACTCACATGGACCTGGTGACTGGGTTGGCCAAGAGTTGCCAGAGATGCTGCTGGAAGGGGATTTGGGGAGTCTCCCCCCCACCTCAGCTGGTGTCTTGTATTCCCCCAGGGCCTCGTGCACAGCAGGCAGTTCCCACTGGCAGTGTGGTGTAAGAGATACAAGGAGGCCCTCAACATTGACCTGCGCTTATCCCCTCCCTTGTCAGTCACATGAACTGAAGTGAACTGCGAGCATCACCCAGAATGGGAGTCGCAGCTCTGAGGCCAGGTGGGTCACCTCTGCTTCCTGAGACGCTGCAATTGTTGGGCGTGAGCACATTAGTGTGTGTGGAAACGGGAAGGAAGACAAAGCTTACTGCATTGTGTGTGAACGTGTGTGGAGGGGCTCTGTACTTTCCCATGCCCACACCTTTGACTGGAGGGCCCCGTGGGAGACTCAGCCTGACCACACACATGTGTTGGCCTCAGTGGTCTTCCTAATTAACAGGGAACTGACCTGGCAGGGTGTTGGGCTGTGACTTGGGGGCCTGGCCAAAGTGTACTTGGTTTTCAGTGAGTTTTGGGCTTAATTCAGTTGATTTCTGCTCCCCTGTGATCTGAGGAGATTTTATGGTCACCATCCTCACCTCCCCCCTTCCTGGCCCCCAATTTACCTCACCTCTCAGCTTTCTCTCCATGCAACTTTATTATTATTCTTAAAAATTTGTTTTTATTAAGACAAATTTATTAAGCCAGACGACCCCCGACTCCATGAAGACCTCCATTTTCCACATCCGACTTCCCCTCCTCAAAACTCCACCCAGCAGACCAGCCTATCACAGCCCGGATCATCGAGATCCACCCCTGCTGCAGTCTTTTTAATCAGGCCCAGGTATGCTGATCCAGAGACAGACATGGGGCAGAGCTGCTACTGGCTGTCACTGTGCCCAGCCGCTCATGAGGTGCCCGGGAGGGATGGCAGGTTCTAGCCCTGGCCCGCCACCCCAGCAGAACCTCAAAACAAGCCAGACGACCCCCCACTCCATGAGGACCTCCATTTTCCACATCCGACTTCCCCCTCGTCAGAATTCCACCCAGCAGACCAGCCTATCACAGCCCGGCTCGTGCAGCTGCTTGCGGCCGCGCGGTTCATCAATAAATGCTGGATTTTGAGATGACTACAAGAGTATGCTACCCGCAAGGCAGAGCCTGGCAAGCTACCCGTGTAGTATTTGATATGCCAGATACCAGTAACAATTATAAACCTCATTCCCATGACCTGATGGAATGGTTTGAGGCTCTTTATGTTCCTGGAGCAAGCAGGTGCCCTTGGGCTCTACTTGCATGAGACAGGTCATATGGAAATGTTAATGGTGCCTGCTCTAGCAAATCGACGATGAACGGGAAGACAGTGATACAGTGAATACATTGTGATTTACAAAGTTGTTAATAATAGTTGTTTCAGGCAGACAGTGCTCCAAACTCATCACATCACTGTGTGCTCTTGTCAGTGTCTCAGTGCTCCGTGTCCCAGTCTGCCCTCCTAACAGCCATATAACATTTTTATCTCATATTGTTGGTTCCAGCAAAACTTAAAGGAATGGCAAATGACATTATCAGAAAAGAAGTCAATAAAAGTCAGTTTATGATGATTGATTACCATATGATGTAAGCCTATGTAAATAAAGAAATTCAGAAATTTAATATAATATAAAATATGCCTATTCTTTATATAAATGAGATTTCAACGCTGGCATCTAAAACATGCTGCATTAAATTTTATTTTGATGTGATCTTATTATAATTATCATGTCTTTCCTGTCATAGTTTCTTTAATTGAATCACTATGAGATACAGTTACAAAGCTTTCATGTGTTCCAGCACCCATCCCTTCATGAGGGCACATTTCCCACCATCAATGTCCCCAGTGTTCCTCTTGCCACTCCTCCCTTCTCCCCACCCTCCCCGCACACCCAACCGGACTCTGTGGCAGGCAGTTTCTTTTCTCTCTCCTTTTGGGTATTATGAACTTAAAAAAAAAAAACTCTGTGATTCCATATTATTTAGTTTTTATTTTTTGCTTTTTTTTGGGTCACACCCGCTATGCTCAGGGGTTTCTCCTCCTGGCTCTGTACTCAGGAATTACTCCTGGCGGTGCTCTGGGGGCCATATGGGATGCTAGGGATCGAACCCGGCCGGCATTGGCCAGTGCGTGCAAGGCAAACGCCCTACCCGCTGGACTATCACTCCGGCCCTTGTTTTTGTTTTTGACCATACCTGGTGATGTTCAGGGATAAGTCCTGGCTCTGCACTCAGGAATCACTTCTGGTAATGCTCAGGAGACCATATAGGACTCTGAGAATTGAACCCAGATTAACTGTGTGCAAAGCAAGTAACCTACCCACTGTGCTATCTCTTTGGCCCCAGTGTGCTTATATATTTTAGACTAACCTACAAATGTAAAATTTAGTAGGAGTGAAGAAAATGAAAAAAAAATGAAATTTAACAATTAAATTAAGAAAATAAGTCTGAATAAACCTATAAAATATAAAGTGTTTTATCCTAAGGAAGGGAATATTGGTTTTAGAAAAGATTATGTTATAGATACTGCTTAATTGTTTGCATTAATAAGTAAAATATTTCAATACAAATCTTTATAGATGTAGAAAACTGATCAGATAGAACATTCAATATAAATGAATCTTTAATTCATTATTGGAAGTGTATAAAAACCCTTAGCAAGCAGAGTAAACATACTTTCCTTAACCTAGCAGAGGGTGACCATAGGCACTATGGGTGAGTGCCATACTCAGTGCCACATGCTGGGAGATTTAACACTCTTGCAAAACTGGTGGGCTAGAGTGTGAGCATTACAGGGGGCAGGTCTGGCCTACATCCCTGGCACGGAATAGTAGCACTAAGCTCAGACTAGTTCTTGAGTACTATCAGATGTATTCTTCTTAAAGGGTTTTTCTTGATATATCATAATATTTTTAGATGTTAAAAAATATATTTTTTGTTTGTTTATTTGTTTCTTTTTTGGGCCACACTTGGTAGTGCTGACAGCTTACTCCTGACTGTGCTTAGGGATCACTCCTGAAAGCTCTAAGGGTAGGGGTGGAGGGGATTGAATCTGGGGCAGTGGTATGCGAGACAAGTGCTCTACCGGCTGAACTTTTTCTCCAGCCCTATCTGTCTGTCTGTCTGTCTGTCTGTCTGTCTGTCTGTCTGTCCGTCTGTCCGTCCGTCCGTCAGTCACACCCACCTATCTGTCTGTCTGTCTGTCCGTCCGTCCGTCGGTCCATCCACCCACCACCCCACCCACCTATCTGTCTGTCTGTCTGTCGTGTCTGTCTCTGTCTGTCTGTCTGTCTGTCTGTCTCGTCCCGTCTGTCTGTCCGTCCGTCAGTCACATCCCACCTATCTGTCTGTCTGTCTGTCTGTCTATCTATCTATCTATTATATTTTTATGCCACCGTGAGATATATAATTAAAAAACTATTCATGATTAGGTTTCATGACACAGTGTTCCAGCACCAATCTCTCCACCAGTGCACATTTCCCACAATCAGTCTCCCCAGATTGAAACCAGCACAAAGAACACTCAGCTCCATATTTATTTGCTGTTTGTTTTCCACAAGGATGTGTGAAGTACCATTTGCAGGATCAACACACTGGTTCCCTCTCCCTGGCATTTAGATGTATTCTTGGAGCTTGCTTGGGTCTCGGATCTCTCCACTGAGCCTCGCTTCCTCTCTGGTGTTTCTACCTGCATGTTTCTGTTGATTCAGTGCCAAGGAGGTTGGGATCAATTTGCTCTGACTGTGCCCCCACTGTGCTGCGCTTGGTACTAAGGGGTGTGGTACCATCCTCTGCCCTGCCGAAGAGGCTGTTCACTCTCTCTCATCCTAATTAACCTTTTATTTTGGATCATCAAAGAAATTAGAAAGGTAACCCAGAGCATTCTCACAAACCCTCCTCCCAGCTTTCCTTCATATTAGCATTTTGGAGCCAATTCTGTGAACTAAACTACAGACTTCAAAATTCACTGGGGTTTCCTCGAACATCTTTTTCCTGTTCTATGAACCAATCCAGACTTCTGCATTGCGTTTAGTTATCCTTTTCCCCTCCACCTCCCCCTCAGCTTTGAGGGGTTCTCAGTCTCCTCTGAGTATTTGCCATCTGGGCAGCTTTGAAGAGCACCCCACTTTTGTTTCTGGGAATGCATATTCTCCTGCACTGGGGAAGGAGGAAAATGAATTTATTCATGTATTTCTGCCTTTGCAGTGAAAATCTGCTTTCATCGGAGCCATTTCCCTGCCAGCAGCTTCTTATTCTGTAAAAAATTATTTTAAAAGTGTGTGGGCATTAAATATTTTTCCTTTTCCAGAAATTTTGACTGAGCAGTACTTAATGTTTTATTTCCGTGACCTGAGTCAGGCTGGGAATAGGGAGTGCGGAGGTGACAGATTCCCATGGCCTGGAGGAATTCCAGATGACTCATGTCACTGTATGTGAAGGCTCAGGACCCTTTTCTCTTTCTCCCCTTACCTGTGCCTCTGGGCACACGCAGTGTCTCACGTCACTATCCAAGAGACCAAGAACCAGCAGGACCATCTTAATCCAAGTAATGCACTGGGAGTAGACATCTGGTGGTAGCGAATATTAACGTCTCCCCTGGAGGGAGAAATAAAGAAAGGCTGCAGGAGCCCAGTGCGGGGCCTGCTACAGAGGGGTAAAGGCCAAACAAGCCTTCTGTCCTTTCTGTGCCGGTGTGCGATATTCTGTCCTATGGCTGGCGCAGGCTCCTTTCTCTCTGTGCCTCTCCAGCTTCCTTCCTTCCATCCATAGCAGCTCCTCAAGTAAGTGAGCAAGTCTTAGAGACTACCTGTTGCTGCTGCGCACACATTCTTTATCGCTTTGGTTTTGGAGCCACACTCAGCTATGTTTAGGGGTAACGTGGCTCCATCTCAGAAATTACTCCTGCCGCTGCTTGGGGACCATATGGGATGCTGGAGATGGAACCTAGGTGGGTAGCATGAGGGGAAGCGCCCTACCTGCTGTGCTATCTCTCCAGCCCCACACTCTTCTTGTAGCCTCTCTGCTCCTTGGTCTTTGGCCCATCCCTCAACCCTGAGATGTTCTTCTCATGCTCTGCGTGATGAACTACCAGATCTAGATACGGACAGAGAAGGGAAGAAAAAAAATCTAGGGCCTGAGAACATTCCTGGGCTCATCATGGCCAAGGCCTCACTTGTCCGGGCTCTGGAGAAGGAGGATTGCCTGACCATGCCACAAGGAACAGGCTGCCACTTGCATCGTCCAAGGATCCATTAACTGCTGATGCAACTCTTTTTTTTATTTTTGTGCCACACCTGGTGATGCTTAGGGGTTACTCCTGGCTCTGCATTCAGGAATTGCTTCTGCCAGTGCTCAGAGGACCATATGGGATGCCAGGGATTGAACCTGGGCCAGTCACATGTAAGGCAGGCACCTTACTTGCTTTACTATTGTTCCATCCCATCAAGCCAAATATTCTGGAGAAAAGTGTCTCCAGCTCTGACCATACCATAAGCTTATTATAACGTATTTTCTCTAGCTCCATCCTGAGAGGAAGTTGGAATTTTTAGGGGTGATGGTGTTGTTGGGTGGGCATTGAGTTGGCCATTTTTTTCCGATTGCTGCCTCTGAACAAACTCTCTTGTCTCATGTGAACTCTTGTCAAGCGGCAAACTCCTGAATGTGGAACGTGGTTTTGATAACCCTCCCTCAGGAAGGTGGGCCCTACCAAGTCCGGACGTGGGTGACCGACCTCAATTTCTGGACTCCAGAAAGATGCTTGGGACTGCACTGGCACCTGATGTTAGGTTAGGAATAGTTGTCAGTGCCTCGGGATGGTGAGCGAGTGTTCCTTCTTGTCAGAGTGTTAGGAGCACGCTGTATGAGTCCTGACTCTGTCTCTGCCTGGTGGTGAGATTTGGGGGTAATTAACGATCTTTTTTCCTTGTCTGTATTGAAAAAGGTGGGGAGGTGGATTTGGTTGTTTTGAGTTTCCTTTATAGTTTAGCAGATTCTCCTCCTTTTTACCTCCTTCCTTTCCTCCTCCTCCTTTAAGTCATCTCCCCATGCCAAATCATGATTCTGACTTAGTTCTGTTCAGCCCGAGTGAGGCTTTCTTTGCTTACATGCCTTAGTGGGGGAGCTTTGGAGAGCAGCATGGTAGAAGAGGGTTAGTGTGCTTTCCAGCCCTTTGGTGCCCAGTTTCAGCTGTTCACTGTGCCATTTGGGGGGTATCTGCTGTCTGCTAGAACTCTGTCCTCCAATAAACATGGGGACACGTGACCCAAATACTCCTTTTCTGAAATTTGAATGGTATCCAGTTGTGATAGCGATCATGAAGGCTTGAATAGGTTGTGGTGCTGTGTCGGATCTTATGTGTCTCTGGGGACCCTAAAGAATAGGAGAGACCAAAAATGGGAGAAATAATGAGTACAGGCTTAAAGAGCACTTAAACGCTACCCAGCCACTGTTGTAAGTGCTTCGGAATGAACTCACTTAATCCTCACAAATACCTTCTGTGGGAAGGAACTATTATTACCTCCACTTTACAAATGAGGAATGGCAATATCGAGAAGTTAAATAACACGCTCAAGGCCTCTAGTTGCTTTCTGATGGCGGCCAGCACAGGTGTGTGTGTCCGGAGTTTTCAGGGGTCCCAGCGGGACTCAGAAAGTTGCTGCTGCTGCATCATCCAGAGGGAGGCGGCCCCATCAGCAGGCATTACTCACTGCCTGAGTTTCTGGGTTTGCAGTTGTTTCCTGGTGGTGTGAACTTTGAGAAGCATCAACTAGTAAGAGGGACTGTGAGGGCCAGAATGCAAGGGCTAAGGCCTTGCATGTGGTGGACCTTTGTTTGCTCTTTTGCACCACAGGAAGCCCCAGCATTGCCAGGAATGACCCCGGAGTTCAGAATTGTAAGCCCTGAGCACTCCTGGGTGTCTGATCCCTAGCACACATATGGTCTCCCGCACTGCCAGGAGTGACCCTTGAGTTCAGAGCTGGGAATAAGCCCTGAGGGAGGGTACCCCTTCACCAGGCCCAGGGCTACAAAGGAGCTCCCACCCACTCAGAGCCCTTTATTACTAGTGCCCACCCCACTGAGCCCCCCTGCCATACCCACTTTATTATCCTCATTGACAGGAAACCAAAGCTAGGGGAACTTTACTAGAACTGGGAAGACACGCAGCAGAGCCAGGGCTCAAATTCAGATCTGCTGGACAGCAAGACTAGTCTAGAAATCTCCCTTTTCTTTGGCCCTGTGAGCTGAGAACTGGGTACTTTCCACTGAGGCCAGGAGGAGAGAAGCATCGAAGGTGCCCCTTGATCTACAGGGTGCAGGAGCCAGAGGAGGAAGTCTGTGGGACCAGAATGGTTGGATGGATAAAGAAGTTGGCCAAGGGTTTGGGTTTGGCCATGGTTCTTATAAAAAGGTTGATTATTTATTTATTTATTTATTTATTTATTTATTTATTTATTTATTTATTTATTTTGCTTTTTGGGTCACACCCAGCGGCTCAGGGGTTTCTCCTGGCTCTGCACTCAGGAACCACTCCTGGCAGTGCTCGGGGACCACATGGGATGCCAGGGATCGAACCCAGGTGGGCGGCAGGGCCCGGCAAGGCAAATGCCCTACCGCTGGGCTATCACTCGGCCCGATTTTTTTTTTAGGGGCAAGAGAAAGTGTACAGCATTTAAGGCTCTTGCCTTGCACACAGTGATTGACCCCAGTGCCCCATAGGGTCCCCTGAGCACCTTTAGGAGTGATTCCTGAACGCAGGGCTAGAAGTAAACCCTGAGCTCAGCCAGGAGGAACCTCAAAACAAAAACAAAAAAAGCTTCTTTTGGTGTTTTCGTAACTTTTAGATGAATGCCAAATAGTGTTTTTGCTGATTTGTTTTATATTTTAATTAAAATTTTTTTATTTTAGGCACCATAGTTTGCAAAAGCTGTTAATTTAGGCATAAAACATTCCTTCACCCATCTCGGCCTGACTATCTCTGGCTCACTGACTTTCAAAGTTGTTTTGGATATTGGGGTGAGTTTGCTTACTCGCATGCTAAAACACTTTATTGCTCCCAAAGAGAATGGCTATCATTTTCTGTGCCCCCAAAGAGCATAGGGTTAATGCTTGTATCTTCTCTCTCTTCTCTCTCTTGCCTCTCCTCTCTCTCTCCTCCCTCTTACCCCCACAACCTAGCTGTGGATTGAATCTGGGACTGATTGACTCTGGGACTCCCACATGCAAAGTGTTTGGTTCAATCTTTTGAGCCACCTGCCCAGTTCCAGACGTCCTCTTACTGGCTGGCCTGTCCCATTGCAGAAATCCTTACACACTGCTGTCTCCATGTCTCAGTCAAGGCAGTCCCCAATACAAGTTACTGAGTGTCTGGCTCCCGTGACTCAGGGTGCCTGTAGCAGTTCAGAAATGCTTAGACTACAGGACAGGACTACTGACATTCTGTCCTTTCCTGGCTCAGTCATGTGCTCTTTGAACACTAGGTGATCATCGGTCAGTTGGTCATAATTATCATGTTTTTCTCTATCTTTAATGGTGGTCAAAGAACTAACAGGATTGCTTCCCTGACTAGGTCCATGGCAGGATTCTTCTGATAGAGGCCAGGACCTAACCTGCCCCCTGCACCTTGTGCACTAAGGCAGAGCATGAAAAACCTTGTTACCCTACCTTCATGCAGCGTGCAGTGGGCCCTGCCTCCATGCAGTGAGCCTTGGGCCCTTCCTCCATGCAATGCGGATGGACCCTGCCTCCACTCAGTGTGAGATGGGTCTTTCTCTGGACCGGCCTGGCATCCCAGCGTAGTCTCCAGCAGTGAGTATTTGCACGCACAGAGCACACACACAGTCAAAATGTCAGTGTTGGCAGCCTGCTTTGTGTTTCCAACCCACTGATTGAGTGTTGATGGGCAGTCAGCCACAGCACGTATGGGAAACTCTGAGACAACTGATGACTAGGAGCTGGGACTTAGAGACTTACTGTCAGCTCCATTCTGTTCTTCTGCCTCAGGGCCCTGCCAGCATTGTAACAGCATCTTTAGAGCGTGTCTAGCTTCATATATAGGATCTTCTCTGACCCTGTGTGACCACTGAAGTGAGGAGAGAAGAGGCAGATAATTTGGATGAACTTATTGATCATTTTCAATCTCACAAAATCAGATAGTAGAAGCTACTAAGGACAGGTGTACACAAACACACATACACACAAGCCATAGTTCCTGTAGTCATTCAGATAACTGACAATAAACTACAAGATGAAGAAGTTGATGCTGACCAATGGCCAGCAACAGGTGGTTGCTAGCTGTGACCAGAGACTGATGCGAATCAAGCAGCAGAGAGTACAAACAAGTAGCCTGAGCAACAGAGTACTGAAAGGCAAAGCTTTGAGAACCCAGCCAACTCCCAACAGTAAGAATTGGCAAGCAGGCTGGTCCAGCCTTTCTGGAAAACAATATGGACATTCCTCCAAAGACTAGAAATTGAACTCCCATTTGACCCAGCCACACCACTCCTGGGAATCTACTCTGGGAAACCAAAAATATGTAGTGGAAACACCATCCCTACTTTTATGTTCATAGCAGCATTATTCACAATAGCCAGAATCTGGAAGCAACCAGGGTGCCCGAAAAATCAATGACTGGATAAAAAAGCTTTGGTACATCTACACAATGGAATACTATGCAGCTGTTAGGAAAAATGAAGTTATAAAATTTTCCTATAAATGGATGGACATGGAGAAGATTATGTTGAGCGAAATTAGCCAGAAGGAGAGAGACAGATACAGAATGACTGCATTTATCTGCATAACATAAATATATGGGTACATATTATGATACCAATATCCAAGGTCAAGTGAAACATATATCAGGAGGTCTTGTCAAAGGTGGAAATTATCACAAACGTGTGGGAGTCAGAGGCTAGGTAAGACAGAAAATGGAACAGTGCGCTAACAATTGTCGAGGGTACTAATGCCAACCTAGAACTGAGCATTAAATAGAGGCAAAAAGATACACATGACAACCCTTTAATGTATGTTCTGTAATCCATAGTCTGGAGGGGAAGGAAAAGAGAAAGAGAGAGAAATGGAAAGAAATAAAGAACCTGCCATGGAGGAGGGCTGGGGGAGGGGGAGGGAACCGGGAGATGGGCACTGGTGGCGGGATGGGTGCTGGAACACTGTATGACCAAAAACCAAATATGAACTTTTTTAACTGTATGTCTTTGTAATGGTAAAAATAAAAAATAAAAAATAAATAAATAAATAAAAAATAAATAAATTCCTTTTTTCTCCTCTTTAGGGAATGGTTTTATTTTACATATTGTATTTTCCATTGCTAAAATTTATATTGGATTCATTTAAAATACTAGAATCTATTTTATTCTTTTGAAATAAAGTAGATCTTATTTAAAAAAAAAAGAATTGGCAAGCAGCTTTCTGGCCAGCAGCCTTCGGTATTGCTGTCCTAAAGGTTTCTGTGTCTCGGGCTGCTATGGCCTATTGGAGCTGTTAAATAAAGAGATATCACTCTGAAGACAGCTCATGGTCTATGTGCTAATCTTACACTCATTCCACAAGGACCCAGGAGTTAGCTGTATCTTCTATAACACCTGCATTATTTTTTTTTTTTAAGAAAAACTTCTCCTACTCCAGTATCCTGTAGTTTCAAGGAGGTATCAGTCCATGGAACCCTAAATTCACTATATCAGCCTCTCCAGGTTAGTGCCTTGGTAGGTAAAACCATATAGAGTTCTGATCTGATTTTTTTAAGTTTGTTTGCAATTCCAGGGTACCAAACCAAGGGCTTCATACATGTGAGTCATGTGTGGGTAGGTATTTTTAATTAATTAATTAATTTATTTTTTTTTGCTTTTTTGGGTCATACCCGGCAATGCTCAGGGGTTACTCCTGGCTCTGCACTCAGGAATTACTCCTGGCGGTACTTTGGGGACCATATGGGATGCCCAGGATCGAACCCTGGGGAGGCATGGGCTGGCTGCATGCAAGGCAAATGCCCTACCCGCTGGACTATCGCTCTGGCCCATGGGCAGGTATTTTTTTAAGTATTTTATTATACCGCCATGAGATATACAATTACAAAGACATACAATTAAAAAGTTCATATTTGGGTTTTGGTCATACAGTGTTCTAGCACCCATCCCCCACCAGTGCCCATCTCCCACCACCAACGTTCCTGGTTCCCTCCCCCTTCCCCCAGCCCACCTCCATGGCAGGTTCTTTATTTCTTTCCCTTTCTCTCTGTTTCTCTTTTCCTTCCCTTCCAGACTATGGATTACAGAACATACATTAAAGGGTTGTCATGTGTATCTTTTGGCCTGTATTTAATGCTCAGCTCTAGGTTGGTATTTCTTTTAAAGAAATTTGTACTCTATAGTTACTTTTTTTTTTTTTGGTGGGGGTGACTGGAAATACTGATGGCTCACTCCAGGCTCTGTGCTCAAGGATTGCTTCTGGTGAAGCTGAGGGTACTGAGGATTGAGCCTCACAACCAAAGTGCTACAGGCAAGGTAAGGGTATTCCCTCTTGTATTATCTCTCTACCCCCAAATGTGTTGATTTTTATGAGCAATTTCCAGGATCATATTTTGCCAGTTTTTACCTAAGGGAGATTTTTTGGCTATCATATGTTAAGTGCTTGACTAAAAAGCCAGTTATTTTAGGCTATCATATGTTAAGTGCTTGACTCTCTGAAAGCTGAACTATTGTAAGAGTGATTTCAAAGCAGTTTCATTACTTTCTTCTGACCAATGGATTTTACAAACTGCAAAGCAAAAGGAAGGTGGGCAACATAGTGGGACTAAGGATAAAGTGGGTCAGATGATGCTCTCAATGATAAAGCCACACCCTCTGACCTCCTCTGTGATTTGAAGTCAAATATGGCCTTCCCTGAAACAGTTGGTTGAACAAGGATCTCTGTGTAGCTGAAGAAACAGGTATAGTATATTTAGAGCTACAGGAAAAACCTCTCTAGAGTCAATGATACAGGAAGAAGGGCTCTACAAAGAGAGTTAGAAATTCACCCTTTATTTAGAATTCATTTTAGGAGTATGACATTTATCCTTTTTGTGTGAATGTGTTCTATGGAACAAGGGGGAATCACCTATTCCATCTTGGGGTGTCATCTGGGGAAGAATGTTTGATTCAGTTGTGCAGTATGTTTTGGGGTCCCTTATGCATCTGTGTAAGGATAAGAACCAGATAAACGACATTTTTGTTGAGCAGCATTTATAAGTCAGAAAAGTAGATGTGGGGGAAGGGTCTTGCAAGATGGTGCAAAAGACAGTTGAAGTTCAAGGGAACTGACCTGAGTCTTGAATATATCGAGACAGTTGCTATGGAAAGGTTAGGGAGGGGGACAGCAGAGATTTTAAGGAAAAAAATTTTTTGCATTAAATTGTAAACTGTTTTTCTTTGAGCTAAATTACCATCTATTGTACCAAACCTTCAGTAAATTCTAGATATATATATAGCTTGAAAGTGAGGTCTTGGGAAAAGTCAAGGAAAAGAACTCTGTTGCACACTAGGATTGATGAGGGCAGGGGAAAGAAGAACTGGGGAAGTAAATTGTAAATGAGACAGAAAATTTGTTAGAAACAGGTATTTGAAAGTCAGCAGGTCACAAGAACATATGTTTTGGAGGTTCTGGTAAATCTTCTTTTGGAGGAGGGCACACATTGTAGTGCTCAGGGATTACGCCTGGATCTGTGCTCATGGTGCTCGGAACTGTAGGAGGGTGAGGGATTGAATGGGGTCAGCCTCTATGAGGCAAGTGCCTTAACCCCTGTGCTATCATTCTGGCCCCAATTAAGATAAATCTTAGAAAAGCTTTTTTCCCCTTTTTGTATTTTTTGGCCACACCTGGCAATGCTCAGGGGCTACTCCAGACTCTGCACTCAGGAATCACTCCTGGCAGTGTTCACGGGACCATATGGGATGCCAGGGATCGAATCCGGGTTGGTTGTGTGAAAGGCAAGTGCCCTATCCATTGTACTATTGCTCTGACCCCATATATCTTTGAAAAAGCTTTGGATGTCTTATAGAATGTTGGGAGTAGATACTTGTGATAATCGAATTTATTATTATTGTCATCATCATTATTATTATTTTATTTTTTATTAATTTTTATTATACCACTGTGAGATATACAATTATAAAGATGTTCATAATTGGTATCATCATTATTTTGTGGTTCTGGTGACATACCTCTGGGTCTTACCAAAGTATCAAAACATGCATTTTACCTATGAGCTATATTCCCAGTTCTACCAATTTAATTTCGATCCCAAAACTTAGAAAGACCTCATGGAATGACTGCATAAGTATGTATGCATATAGATAAAAGTGAAAAGACCACACCCCAAACTGTTTAGGTATGAAATAATCCAACCACATGTAGCCAAGGAAAAATTTGCTTAAATATAGGGATCATGATTTAGATCCATAACCACAGCAGTTTCAAGGTATGTTTCATTAGGGACCAGGGAAAAGGGGTGTGATAAAGATTAAACAGGGAGAGGTCTAACTAAGCTTAGGTTCCTAGTCTGAAAGTTGGTTGGTTGACAGGAGTCTTCAAATAGAACGTTGGCATGTGGGGTCCTTGTAACTGTCTCAAAGATGGGTTTTCTGTATCTTTTCTTCTCATGGATAGGAAGGTGTTGCTGTTGGTTTGTAGTCATTAAAAAGGAGAAATAATTTGGGGGGGTATTCCTCATTGTCCTCTGCAGGGAATTGTCAGGCTCCTGAATCAGGCTGCATACATTTAACCTAGAACACCATGGTAGCAGTTAGAGACAAAATGGAATTAATAAGACTCAAATAGTATTCATAGGAAGTTGAGGAAAACTTTACTTTTTTTTCTTTACATATACTATAGTAATGAAGTGCATAGCCAGGGAGGGACCCCTTGGCAAATGAGTTTGGGGAAGTCATAAAACCAGATTTGATCTGAGAAGGAGTTCTGTATATCAGCACACCATGAGTCCAGACTGTGTAGTCCAGCTTCAACTCCTGAACTACTTTGGGGATAACTTCTGAGAACAAAGACCTGATGAAAACTCCTAATCACTTAAACCCAGATGGGCAATGTGGTGCCCTTTTAAGGAGATGCTTCTTCATAAGAAACCAAAGGCCCTGATAAAAATGAATGGAGGTCACCTATCCTTAAAGGTTTTTCTTTAACAACACCCCAGAAGCAGACTCTTAACTGTATAAACAGCCCTCAATTAAGGGAAGCTTGGAAAAAGGTCCATGACACAAGTTCTGCCAAATCAAGAAGGGTACACTCTGCAGTGGGAGTCCCCCCACACAGCCCTTTCCTCTGAGTGATCAGCTTCTTCCCTTTACATGATGGTGTGCTCCAGTTCAGGGCTGGTCTGCAGCCTGGTGCCTTTTTTTATAGTTCTCTCTTCTAGTTTTCTTTACTCTATCCTCTAAATAAATTTGCTTCATATTTTGTTTTCTGTGTAAATTCTTTTTTATAAAGTATTTTATTATACCACCGTGAGATATACAATTACAAAGATGTTCATACGATGTTCATATTTGGGTTTTGGTCATACAGTGTTCCAGCACCCATCCCTCCACCAGTGCCCATTTCCCACCACCAATGTCCCTGATTCCCTCCCTTTCCCTTAGCCTGCCTCCATGGCAGGTTCTTTATTTCTTTCCCTTTCTCTCTATCTCTTTCTCTTTTCCTTCCCTTCCACATTGTGGATTACAGTACATTTCTGCATAAATTCTTTTCTGCAACATAGACAGTGAATCTGGGAAACCTGAGTGGAGGTCATGAAGGACTTTTCTTTTCTGTTCCCAGTGAAGAGTAACCTGGCTTCGTGCTCAGAACCAGAGTTCCCTGAACAGTCTTGGGGTTAGCTCACAGGCCACATAGATCAAGTGGGCCTCAGGTGCAGACTGACAGTTGCCTTGATGGACTGGCACGATCATAGTGGTCATGCCTGTAGCAGCTTGTTACAGCCTTTGGAGTCCTTTGAGTCCTCACAAGCAAGGTCATGGTGGACCACGCAGCAGCATAGTAGCACTGTCTCTACTGCGACCTCCTTCCACCCCGCTGGCATTTCAATTAAAAGTACTAATTGCAAAGCGAACATTTTCTTTCTACAGAGCAGATTACCTCTAATTTCACTGTCCAGTTGTGATAAATTTTAATATTTGATGTGTATTCTCACAGTTGTACTTCTACCCATGTGAGAATGTGATACATGTATATGAGAAAAATACAATCGTTCTCTACTTTTTGTTAGTTTGCTCTTGAAAGCTAAATTATAAATCTTAGTATATTTTTCTGTGTCCTCAATCAATATATAGGTATGGGCCTTAATATCTCAACAGATATATAATGTCTCAATGTAGATTTGTTCATAGTTTCTATAATTGACATGATGACAGTAAGGATTTTATATTTTTCATCCTTTATATACATATCTGCATCCAAAATCTTTGTAGTCACATCATTTTACACTTAAAAGGAATTATTTCCAGATGAAGCTTTGGAAAGGTGAACTCACTGGATCAAAGAGCAGTAATGTTAATATTTGGATTATATCCAATATTATTATCCAATAAACCTCTAGAAGTGTACTAATCTCCACCTCTACTGGCTATTAATGTTCATATATCTCATACTTACTTTACTATATCCAAGGTTATATTGGTGATAAGTGGCAGAGCCAGGAATTGAGCCTGAGGAGCTTCCTGGCTCCAGAATGTATGTTCTTAATCCCAAGCACAATAGGTGATAAGGAAACATTTCAGTGCTGAGATAACAAACTCAGTAGCATGGGAAAACTGCAGCTAGTCATGGTAGCTAATAGGGAGATGGCTTCTAGGTGCCTACCCTCTAGGACAGGGTGAAAGGAGCTCAGAGACTCCAATCTTATGGAATTCCTTCTGGTATTTTCTCTTACAAGCTGATGTATCATGGAAGAACACCCTGGGATGGCTATTTTCCAGGGTCTTATGATTAACACAGGAAGAATCTCTGTGATTCTCAGATGAATGTCAGATGAATCTCTGTGAAGTTTGAACGGAGCATTAATTTTAAAGGAGAAAAGTTAGAGAGATTGAGATGGAATCTCCAACTTGAGCAAAAGTAAAAGGCCAGAGTGCAGGGTGTGAGGATGTGTTGTCTTGGGAAGGGCTAGTCAGGCCTTGTGGCTGCAGAGTAGCTACAGTTGGAGTTAGGTGGGAGATAAGGAAAGGGTTCTGGTTCTAAATATGGGAAGGTTCTCAGCCAGGCAAGGAGTTGGACGGAGAACAATGGGAAGCTACTACTTTTTAAGGCAGAGGTATGATTTGATCAGAGGTACGTTTTAGGAATATATCATAGGAAGCATGGAAGGATTGATGAGTGGATGGACAGTCTAGGATTGAAGATCATGTGAGCAGACTAAGCTAGAGACATTCGGGGTTTGATTCAGGGCAGAAACAATTTGAGCAAGAACAGAGAGATAATAGAAGATAATGAAGCTAGGAAGTTTGAATGACTTATTTTTGTGGGGATGGAGGGAGAGTTAATAAGAAGAAAACACAGTTTTATGATTTTCAACTGGAATCTTTGGGAAGGAACTTTTACCCTCTTTAAGTCAGACTGGAGAACCAGGAGGATTGTATCTGGAAGGCAGGCATCAAAGACAGAGATATCTGTTTTGGATTTGTTAATCTCAAGGGTTGCGGCATATATAGATGAAAAGGATCAAGCAGCAGAAGGAAAAGGCACCCCAGAAGGAGATCCCTGAGACACGCCAGCCTGGGGGATTACCATGAAGCAGGAAGTGAAACCCTTAGGGAGATGGTTCAGAGAGGGAAGAGCTGGGGACTCCCAGTTGGTCCTTGAGAAGTGCTTTCAATTAAGAGAGCGATTCGCAACCTTGGAGGAATGTTGGAATTACTTGGTAACTATAAAAACTTCTGATGCCTGGGTCTCATCCCTAGACATTCTGATTTTGTCTACTGTGAGGCAGCCTAGGCATCAGGAAATTTAAAGTCCCTTCTAACTCCAAGTGCAGGTAAATTTGAGAGTTATTGATCGAAGGACAATCCAGGAGAGGAATAAAAGAAACCATTTCAGTCGAATGGGTGGGAGTGTAAAAAAGGTGGGAGTGTAAAAAAGGATTAATTTATTTGATAACACAGAATGGCTATCAGTAATAATAATAGTTGCTATTTATTTTATTTTTGTTTGATTTTTTGGGCCACACCCAGTGATGGCCAGGGGTTACTCCTGGCTCTGCACTCGGGAATTACTCCTGGAGTTGTGGGGGGACCATTTGACTGCATGCAAGGCAAATGCCCAACCCTCTGTACTATCTCTCCTGCCCCAATAATATTTATTGAAGGATTTGCTGTGCCAGGCCCTGTCTTTATTGTTTTATGCACATGATCTCATTTTCATGCACACACAGTCTGATGAAGCAGATAGAAACCAAGAAGGTGAGAAATGAAGAAACTTGCCAATTGTCACATACATTTGATTAGGTGGGCGAGTCAGGATTGAACTTGGTATCGAATGTCTTCAAAGCCCTTGAAGTTAATCACTGCTCTACTGCCTGACTTGGTGCTTGGAAATTAAGGGTCTCAAGGAGGAAGAATTGGGCTTGGAAAGCTGAAAGTGCAGAACAGGCGCACAGATTGAGGTAAGTGTTGTCATGCTGAGGACTGTACTGGGTGCTTTGGGGACTAGTGGGAGAAAACTCTTAAAAGCCTGGCCGACCCTAGAGAAGCATTGCTCAAGAGCTAAATGCATAGAGAAGTATTTGCTGTGTATTCCTGCACTGGAAATAGGTTCTTCCTTTAGGTAGGTGGGTGGTGGATGTGTACGGGAGGAAAGGATTGATGGCTATGTGGAGTTTAACCATAATGGCCAACAAATATAGACCCTTGAGGGAGATCTAGAGTCAGCTGCTAACTTTTCTTTCATACCTTTTGTTATCATGAAAGTGACTGCCCCTCTTATGATGTTAGCTAGATTAAATTGGCATCTACCTACTTGTATTTTGTCCTGGAGCAAGAAGCACAGTCGCTGAAACAGGGATCTGAGCCTAAGTCTAACAAATTCTGCCTGGGCCCAGCGAGCAGCCAGTCGAACCAAGGGTGGTATTTGCTGCCGTAAGGAGAAACACCATTAGATAAAGTCTGAGGAGATAATACAGAGAGATAATACTGAGAGATAATACTTGCCTTGCACGTGGTTGACCTGGGTTCAATCTCTGGCACTGTATAGGCTTCTCTGAGTCCTGTCAGGAGTGATTCTTGAGTGCAGAGCCAAGAGTCAGCCCTGAGCACTGTTGGATGTGACCCAATGCCCCCTCCACCCCCAACAAAATTGGATAAAGTCTCTGGTATCTTCCTTGGGAAGGTGTCTCCTAAGTCAATGTGAATTTACAGTACTTGGAAGGAGAAAGAGCACATTTAGGCTTTCAGAAATGGGAAGTTAAATGTGGACATCCGTCAGGGTTGTCATTGCCTTATATATCAAAATTGATATTGTGCTGATGTCATCCTTGACTACATGAGTCAGAACATAATGTACTTAAAAATTGCTAGACCAAAGGCTCGTGCTTGTGATTTATGGCAAAAATCATAAGCTGCTACATTAACTTCGCCACTTCCCATTTTTTGCTTGCATCAAGTTCAAGGTGGAAGGAGAAGCCAAACTCTTTGTAGGGCATGGTCAGCAATGAGAGCGTGGTCTCAAAGGGAGACACAATGCAGAGGGTTTTCTTTGTACTTTAAAAGATCTGGTCCTTGGCAGCTGTTTTTGAAAGTTAATGACATCTCTGTATTAATCACTCCAACTTCCCTCTGCTTCATTCCTGACACTTCTCATGGGAACCAGCTAGTAAATGGATTTCACTGAAGATCTCCCCAAAGTCAGGAGTTGAAAATTCTTTATTTGAATGCAATAGCTGTATTAATTTAATACAATCAATGGCCAAATAAACAGTTTCATACGAGCGACTCTCATCAATTTGCAGATGGTTTTTATTAAAGTTTCTCTTAGTGAACTCATTGAGGGCTGAGATCTAAGACATTCAACACTAGAAAGATGAAAAATGGCAAAAAAAAGTTGAGGTCTTAAAATTAATCACACTCACACAATGATGAAAATATAAATAAGAATAAAACCTCCAGGGCATAATGTAAATTGTAATGACTTTTTACCAAGTGATGAGATTCATGATTTGAAAAATCTCTCTACACACTTTTTTTCTCAATAGTAAATCATGAAGCATCCGTTATAGGTCACACACTGTGCTAGGAGCTAGAATATCTCATGAGAATAAGAGCTAGAGCAAGAGAGAGAGAGAGAGATAGAGAAGAGAGAGAGAGAGAGAGAGAGAGAGAGAGAGAGAGCCCCCAACTTCAGGATGCTTTTAGTTCAGGAGAAGAAAGTCTGCAGAATGTATAGTTCTGTGAGAAGTACAAGATGTTCTTTTAGACAAGAGAAAAGAAGAACTTTTCTGAGAAGAGACTTTGCAAGAGCTATGTTAGGAAAATGGAATAATGAGTGTGCTTGGACTTAATGGGAGCTGGACAATAGCAGAAAACTGTTTTAAGATGTTTGGAGGGAGAAGATAAAAGGAGAGAGGAAAGGGATGTCTTGGGAGGAGGAAGGAGTTTGAAAGATTGAATAGACACTTGAGTGCATTTAAGTGTAGAGGGTGGGTAGGATGTAGATTTCAAGAGGGTAAAGATTATTAACAGATGGGAACAGGGTTACCACCCACCAGAGCTGTCTCAAGTAATGGGGTTTATTGACTCAGATCGAGTTCAATGGCCAAGTTTAGGAAGGGCAGGCCTCTGACAGAGCTGCTCTACAGATTTTCACTCTAGTGATTGGCTTCTCCAAAGACCCTCTTGTTTCTCTCCTGTCATCAAATTAGTGTTGCCTACAGATGACCATGTCGTGTTTTCATTTGTTTTTATTATGTAATGCTTCTAATGGTGGGCAGAAAGACAAGCAGTAGAGTCTAAGATCAAGACCCCAGTAAATTCATCATCTGGCTTGACCCTTGGGATTTTCCTAGCCTGTTTTGTGGCTTTTTCCTCACTAGGACAGAATTCCAAAGGACTCCAGTGCTGACTTTCTTCAGCACTAAAGATAAAGGCTAATTCTTTCATTCATCCCCAAGTCCCCAACTCAGCCTCCTTCCCACTGTCCCCTTTCTGCTTCAGATGCTAATTGCACTTAACTGGCCACAAGTGAAATGTCCACACAGACTTCATTTTAATTAGCATACCACACTTTTTGTGCAAATTTGTTCTCAGAGGAGTCCCACTGCAACTGAGTGGGGATGCTAATGGCAGGGCCCCTTGATGTTTTCCCGATAGCTTTTAGCTGCAAATGCATTTGGGCTGGATGCCATGAACATCCTGTCCAACTGTATTACTGGGAGCACCTGATAGGCTAGAAGTTGATTCTCCTTTTTTTTTTTTTATTTTTTTCTGACTTTCTTTACATTTACTCTTGAGACCCAGATATGTCATTTCTTATCAGGATGTTATGAAAGGCAGCTGTGCCTTGAGCGAAAAGTATAGACTATTTCCTTGCATCTGACCATGGCATTTCAATGTTAAAAATGTAGTTAAATTTGGGGTGGGGGTGGAGAGGGGTTATATACTTGGGAAAACAATGATCTGTGAAGTGGTCTAGCAAACCCCCTCTAAAAAGATGCCTAGCTAAAATTCCCATTTCAAAGGCCTGGCAGGCTGAGATCCTTCTTGCTAAAATGATTAACTGTGTCCAGGAGACTCAAGAGGCCCCACCATGGCTCCATTATGCCCCCAATTCCTAGAACTGGCCTTAGCCAGTTTCCTTATCAATTCCTTATCAGTTCTTTACTCATCAATTTGGTCCAGCAAGACCAAATTCAAGGTCTTTGTCACCCAAATTCCTATACTTGGCCTCACTATTCCCTTCCCAGGACAGGCTAAAATAATTTCATGTATATTTTATTATCTCTAAATGATTGCCTTTGCACATTTAATAGTTGGTACAATTTATGACATTTCTTATTATTTTTAATGTGATCGACTTAGAATATTTTATATATAAGCCTGGCAAGCTACCCATTTTTTATTTGTTATGCCAAAAACTAGTAACAATTATGGCCCTCAATTCCATGACCTGAAGAATGGTTTGAGGCTCTTCTGTCCCTGGAGCAAGCGGATGCCCTTGGGCTACACTTGCTTGTGACAGGACTTATGTAGATGTTACTGGTGCCCACTCAAGGAAATCAATGAACAATGGGAAGACAGTGATAGTGATACAGTGATCGCCCCTAAATGGGGTGCATGTCTCTTGTCTGCCCCTTCCCAGGCTTTACTAATCTATAGAAGATTCTATCTATCTATCTATCTATCTATCTATCTACCTATCTATCTATCTATCTATCTATCTATCTATCTATCTATCTATCTATCTATCTATCTATCTATCTATCTATCTATCTATCTATCTATCTATCTATCTATCTATCTATCTATCTATCTATCTATCTATCTATCTATCTATCTATCTATCTATCTATCTAGGTTTTTGACCCACAGCCAATGAGGCTCAGGGCTTATTCCTGGCTCTGTGCTCCGGGATCACTCCTGGCAAGGCTAAATGGACCATATGGGGTGTTAGGTATCAAACGTAAGTTGCTACATGCAAAGTTCCCTGCCCACAACATTATCTTTCTTTTACTAAATTCTCTTTTCTCTCTTGATTTCACTCTCTTGATAAATGTTTTTCCCATCCTGCTGCCTAGATCCAGTGGGTTCTTGGTTTGAACACCTCCTTCTAATCTTTTAGCCCACATTCCCTTTCCTGTTTTTGTGGGGGAGATCTCCCAGGTGGTATTCAGGCGCCAGGGCACTCCTAGCTATAGTCAGCCAGTCTGGGATCTAGGTGATGACCTGTAGATGCTTGGCTGCGTTACTTCAGCAGTGCTTGGGAGCCTCCAGGGTTACACCTAGTGATTCTGGAGGTTGGGGAGTCTTAGGGTCATGCTCAGAAGAACTTGGGGACCTTCTGGTGTTGGTGTTTGAGCTGGGTACAGGCATATGCACCTTAACCCCTCTACTGATTTTTTTCAGCCCTGGTTCAAGTTCTTTTACCCTGAGCTGGTACTTGAATCTCAGTGGACAAAATATTTCATGGTTATTAATATTGGACAAACATAGAGACACTGTAAACTTTAAGAAGAATTAATGCCATGCCTCATCCAAAAATCAGGTCTTTGGTGGGACCCAACATTGCTATTTTTCCTCAGTTTCCCATTGTGGGTTGAATTGTGTCCTCTTGAATTTCATCCTCTGAAGCTTTAGTACTCTAGCATAAGACTGTCTTAGAGAGAGTGACTTTATTTATTTTTTTAAATTTTTTATTATACACGTGACAAGGGTTTGGTTGAATACAGATTCGCCCCTCACAGTCTTTCACCACAAGTCCCCCTCCCGCCCCCCCCGCCTTAAAGAGGTCCCGTTTCTCTTCTCTCTCTCTCCTGTCCTCCGGGAGTGACTTAAATACATAATTAAGCACAAATGAGATTATATGGGTGGGCTATACTTCAATATCATGGGTGTCTTTATAAAAAGATGAAGAGACGGAAAGGCCCAGAAGGAAGACAATGAGTAGACACTGCATGAAGGTCATCTGGATCAAGTCTTCTTAAACTTTTCCTTTTCCTGAGAAAGTTTCACATGACCTGGTATCTAGGTACATAAATCAGGTATACATATCAAACCCTTACTTGTAATAAGTCATTAAAAAAACGATTGTTTTTCTGAATGAGGGATAGTGTTTTCTAATTCTTTCCAGCTTTGTTGCCATAGCACCATACCCACAAACATCCCAAATAGACTGGATTCATATTTATGTTTCCAGTCCACCCTCCCTTTGAAGTCTCAGCTCCAGCCCTGCTGATTTCTTTACCGGTTCCAAATCTGATAGTTCTTTCTCTAGGGGCATCTTCTCTTTTTATTCTTGGGTTGTTTTTGCTTTCCTAACCTGCTTGAAACACATTAACCATGCCCCTTTCTCCTCTGGTTGCGTTAGTCATTGTCAACTGTGAAATTAGCTTGACATGCACTGCCATTGGCATTGATTCTATTATCCTCTCAAACTGCCACCATCCTCAATGGGATAGACCCTGTCTGACATCTCTCTGTTGTTAGGTTCTCACGTTTGAGTGACTGTTGGGTCTTCCTCTGTACTTCTGAGACAGTATGCTCCAAATCCAATTAATTCACACCCAACTTCTCAACTGTCCTATATTTCCTTTTATGATAAGAACAGTTCCATTTTCTAGCAGAGGACTTTTCAACTTTTTTGACTGAGGCCCACAGTAAGAAATACATTTCCTATCATGACTCATAAAAGTTGTAAGAAATATGGCTTGCCTGTGATGCATAAATAGATCATCTATTCTGTGTTATTACCTTCTTTCTTTTCTTTACTTGAATAACTGCCATAGTAGAAGTTTTTCTGGGGTGAGAATAATCACTCATTCATTCTTTTATGCAACTAATATTTATTGAATGCCTTCTTTGTACCTGAGAGATGTTGGTGAGACAATAGTGACAAAGGAGATGCAATTCCTTGAATTTAACTTGAGTTTGCTTTATCAAAGAGACAGACCTTGAAAGTTCAAGATAACTTTTCTCAACGCAGCATGTCAAAGAAAGGAAACTCATTCAGAAATCACACAAAAACACAGATCATGCTATATAAGAGCTCTAAGGACTCTGGGAATGATGACAAGACAGCAGTTACCCTTAAATCATGCATTAACTAAGTCAGCTTTTTGCTTTTCTTTTTCTCCACCCGGATAACTTTGAGTTACCTGGAGGTGACTTTAGGTAGGTCAACTCCCTTAGTGGGATCTCTGCCCTCTTGCTTATTATAATAAAGGACTGAACCAGATAAGCACCCCTGGTCTGTGGGCCAGCAATACCCATGGGTCCACTCTCAATTTTCTTGACACTGTGCTGTTGCTGTTGGGGAGGGTGGGGAGCCACAATGTTGGGAAGCAGCCACAAGAAAGAGCTCCTCCTTTCTGGTTTGTTCCATTACCACATTGCTGGTGAAGGACACACACACACACACACACACACACACACACACATATATATATATACATATAATATGCACACACAACTCTTTTCTGGTGTGGACATTTAAAGTCCTGACTTGCACCCAGACTTCCTGGGTTTGCTGTTTATTTTCACAGCAAAGAAACTTGAGAAGACTGTGAATGAAAATACTTTTATTTTGAAACTGTCAGAGAGGAGAGGGAGAGAAAAGAAAGAACCCTAAAAATTCAAATCAAGTCCATACCCCACATTGTGATATGGGCAACCCTTCAAAAGAGAGAGCACCACAAAGTAAAGAGACACATTCTGTGCTCAGAGCAAAGAGCTGAGGACCACCTCAAGAGTGGAGTTTACCCTACTTGTTTTTGCAGGTGGTTTCATAAGCCGTTTTGTTTTTTTCCCCTGAATTTCCTCAGCTTGGGCTTCTTTTCAGATACCTTATGGGGAGGTCATCAAGGAAAAATGACATTGAATTAAGGTGGTTTCCACTTGGTCTTTGAAGAGCTTTGAGTAGCTATAATTTCTATTGTGAGAATAAGGGAAACACAGCTCTAAGATATGATTGTTTAACAAATTCCCTTCCTCCAGGCACCAGTTAGGTTATCAGACACCCAAGCCATCAATATCTCAGGCAACCACAATGAGGGAAATAAGCCCCTGTGCTCACCCCTCCAGGATGTCCCAGCAGGTTTCTGTTCTCAGGAGACAAGGTGATAATGAGCAGAATACTTATCAGTAGGATGCAGAGAGGGCAAGAAGAGAGATGCTTGTCAGCAATATTCCTAACAATACCTGTCTGTCATAGCTGGGCAATAGGCCTAACTCCCAGGACTAAGTCACCGAGACATTTAGTATAGAAACCAGAATAAAAACTAAGACCTGAACTTTACTCTTTACTGTTCAGGAGTGAAGGTCTACTTGTCCCTCATTGTAATCCATATTTCCCCAAAAAATCTTTCTTCTACTTGTCATTCTCTCAGTGAATTCTTTCACAGATCTGCATACCCGGTTACCTCCCCCAATAGTCTTAATAGGGCCTTTTAATCCTGCTGAAGCATCTCCTCTCCCAATTGGGACGCTTTTAGAAGTCCATGCCTTCTTACTTGGGGCTGGCAGCATTCAGAGTCTTATCAGGACTTAGTTCCTGCCAAAAAAAACTCCAAAGGTGGGGGGGGCTCACCTACCTGGCTTCCTGGATGCCTATTTCAAGGGGATGCTCAGTAAGTATGTGATGAGTAAGTGATTCAGTGAACTAGTTCATGGACCATCATCTCTGAAGGGCACAGAAGGCCAGAGCTTGGTAGTGATGGAATGTTTGAAAAATAGCTGAACAAACAGGAGTGTTCTAAAAAACGTATGATAGTCTTCAGTGTCGTTGATAGAAACTACTTAGTAGGTCTGGTGACTATAAAAGCCTAGAGATAATTGGGATTGAAAGAGTTGCTAGAAGGTAAGTAGGTGGGAAGAATTCCAGGGGGTTTGGGGGTGAAACCAAAGGGAAGAGAAGACTAGGGAATGAGGCAAAAATGAAGTACTAATCAGGTATAAAAAAAGGATATACAAGAGTGATTGGAAGAAGTGGAGGGGGGGGATTTTGTTGGTGGGAATGGGCGGTCAGCTTAAAACAATGATAAAGATAAATGAACCGCTGCTAGGGATGGGGGGGGGGTTGGGGGGGAGGTGGGCTTGTTTTTGGCGGCGTGGTGGGTTCGGGGGGGGTGGAGGGGTTGCGGGGTTGAGAACTGGTTAAGAGGAAAGGATGACCTTTAATGTATGTTGTATCCATAGTTGAGGGAAGGAAAGAGAAGAGAGAGAAGGGAAAGAAATAAAGAACTCAGGAGAGGGCTGGGGAAGGGGAGGGGACGGTGTTGTGGAGTGGGCACTGGTGGAGGGGGGTGTGAACTGTTGCACATTTGTATATCTTTTTTGTTATTAGGTGGTTTAATACTTAAAAAAAAAAAGAGGAGAAAGTGGCAGAGGTAGGGAAGAGGGGGATAGTAGAGAGCGATTTTGTAGGGAGGAGAGAGAGAGAAGGGAAAGAATAAGACCTAGGGGGCGGGAGGGGAGGGGGCGGGGGGGGCTTGGGGGGTGTGTGGTGGGAAAAATATCCAAATGAATGATGGGAATTTATAGATCAATTGTTCCAACCAATTCATTGTATAGATGAAACTGGATAGAAAGCATTTTTTTAGAGGCATGTCAGTAGCTTATATTTTCATCACTATCACTGTCACTATCTTCCCGTTCATCACCTATTTGCTAGAGCGGGCACCAGTAATATCTCCATATGTCCTTTCTCATGCTAATAAAGCCAAGGGCATCGGCTTGCTACAGGAACATAAAGAGCCTCAAACCATTATATGAGGTCATGGGAATGACCTAATATAATTGATACTGGTATTTGGCATATCAAATACGACACAAGCAGCTTGCCAGGCTTGCTGTGCGGGAGGCATACTCTTGTAGTCACCTCCAAATAAAGCATTTATTGTTGAACCGCACTGCCGCAAGTGGCTGTGCGAGCCGGGCTGTGATGGGCTGGTCTGCTGGGTGGAGTTCTGATGAGAGGGAAGTCTGAATGTGGAAAATGGCGGCCCCCATGAAGTGGGGGAGTCGTCTGGCTTGTTGTGAGGCTCTGGTGGGGTGGTGGGACAGGGCTAGAACCCGCCATGCCTCCCAGGTGCCTCATGAATGGCTGGGCACAGGGAGAGCAAGGAGCAGCTCTGCCCCATGTCTGAGAGTCTCTGGATCAGCATACCTGGGCCGGATTGAGAAAAAAAAACTGCTGCAGGGTGGGTGTTGATGATCCGGGCTGTGATGGGCTGGTCTGCTGGGTGGAGTTCTGATGAGAGGGACGTTCGAATGTGGAAAATGGCGGCCCCCATGAAGTGGCGGGGGTCGTCTGGCTTGTTGTGAGGCTCTGCTGGGGTGGTGGGCCAGGGCTAGAACCCGCCATGCCTCCCGGGTGCCTCATTAATGGCTGGGCAGAGGGAGAGCAAGGAGCAGCTTTGCCCCATGTCTGAGAGTCATATATTTTCATATGTAAAAAAATTATGGGTAAAATAAAAAACAATGGAATAAAATAGTTGCACACTATACATCTGACAAAGGGCTGATTTCCAAGATAGTTAAAGCATTCATAAAGCTCAACTACAAAAATAAGCAAATAATACCACCAAAAATATGGTAAGGGGAGCTGAAACCCAAAGAAGACATACGGACAACCAATAGGAATTGGTTTCATGATCACTGACTGTCAGGGAAATCAAGATCACAGCCATAATAAGAGACATACCTTATCCCTGAGAGACTAACCTACATCAAAAAGTCCATAAGTAGTGCTTGAAAGAGGGACCTCACTGTCGGTGGGAATGTTATCTGTTTCAATCTTTATGAAAAAACAATATGGAGGCTTATCAGAAATTAATACTAGAACTACCAATGATTTCACTCCTTGGCATCTATCACATAAACATTAGCTAAAAATATATGCACACCTATATTTATTGCAATATAGTTTACAGTAGCCAAGATCTGTAAACAACAACCTCGCCTAACAACAGATGGGTGGGTAAAGAACTGTGTTACATATGCACAATGGAGTACTACTCAGCCATGAAAAAAGATGAAATTTTATCATTTGCTGTTCTTTGGGTGAAATTGGAGGTTGATGTGCTAAGTGTCAGAGTTAAAAGGATAAATACTAGATAAGCTTATTCATTTGTAGAGTATGAAGAAAAAAGCAAAGGATTAACATTTACAAGTAGAAACAACTTTGAAATAAGGTCAGTAGATTGAGACAGGGAGAGTGAGAGAGAAAGATAGAGAGAAAGAGAGAATGTATGGTGGGGGAAGGTGGGGATTTCTTGGGATAATGGTGAAAGGATCCAGATAACCTGGTGGTGGGCATGTTGTGGTGGCACTGCATATATGCAACAATAATATTAGTTCTGTAACTTACAAATAAAAAGTAATTTAAAAGAATAAATATCACTTATATCACTTATCTTCCCTGTTGTTCATCGATTTGCTCGAACGGGTGCCAGTAATGTCTCCATTCGTCTCTATCGCATGCAAGTATAGCCCAATGGCATCTGCCAGCTCCAGGAACATGAACAGCCTCAAACCATTCATTCAGGTTTTTGACGAAGAAATCTGACCATTTCATAGGTGGTCGGCCATGTGTTCTTTTGATATCCCATGGAATCCAGTCAGTAACGGCTCTAGTCCAGCAGTTGTCCTTAAATTGCATTACATCTGAGATCAGATGTCTGGCCCATCTGATTTTTATCATCTTGGCAAACGAGACAATGTCCCCAATTCTTCATCATCCATGGAGGTCGGAACTCTGGATTTCTTCTCTCACTTGAGTGAAGCATGATACTCTAAGCATGACTCTTTTGATTCCTCTTTGGGCTACCCGAATACCTTCTCATTCTGTTTTCATAGGGCCTAGGCCTCAGAGGATGCTTATGTTAGTGCAGGAAGAATGGTGGAGTCAAAAAAGTTGTTCCCGGAGTCGAAGGTTCTTCATCTTCTTTACCACTTCCTCAACGCTCTTGAAGGCGTTCCTCATTGCTCTCTTCCTCCTGTGTAGTTCAGATGCTAGGTCATTCGTCATGTTGAGTTCTCGACCTAGGTACACATAACTGCTGCATTCGGAGATGTTCATTCTGTTGAGAGCAAATGGAACATCAGGAGCTAGTCCATTTTTCATGAACATCATCTTCTTGAAATTCAGCTACAGTCTGACCTTTCCACACTAACGGTTGAAGTCGGCCAGCCTTCTTGCCTCTTGGCTGATATTTGGTGTTATTAGAATGATGTCATCAGTGAAGAAGAGGTGGTGTAGTTGCTGACCACCTATCTTCACTCTCATTCTTTCCCATTCCAGTAGTCACATGACATTCTTGAGGGTGACACTAAAGTGTTACGGTGAAATGGTATCTCCATGTTGAACCCCTCTCTTTATTTTTTTTATAATTAAACATTTTATTATACCACCGTGAGATATACAATTACAACGTTGCTCATGTTTAGAGGTTTCAGTCACCCCGCCCTCCACCAGTGCCCATTTCCCACCACCAATGTCCCCAATTCCCTCCCCCTCCTATAGCCTGCCTAAATGGCATGTTCTTTATCTCTTCTCTCTCTCTCTCTCTCTCTCTCTCTCTCTCTCTCTCCCTTCCTTCTCCTACACATTGTGGGTTGCACTACATACACTTGGAAGCCATCATGTGCATTTGTTTTGCCTGTATTTAATGCTCAGTTCTATGTTGGTATCAGCCCTTTCGACATTTATTCACACATGTTTATTCACCAGGTATGCTGGTCCAGAGACTCTCACACATGGGGCAGAGCTGTTCCTTGCTCTCCCTGTGCAAAGCCGTTCATGAGGCAGTCGGGAGGCATGGCGGGTTCTAGCCCTGGCCCACCACCTCGGCAAAGCCTCACAACAAGCCAGACCACCGCTCCTCACTCCACAGGCGCCGCCATTTTCCACTTGGACTTCCTCTCGTCAGAACTCCACCCAGCAGACCAGCCCATCACCCGGATCACCAACCCCACCCTGCCAGCTTTTTCCTCAATCTGGCCCAGGTATGCTGGTCCAGAGACTCACACATGGGGCAGAGCTGTTCCTTGCTCTCCTGTGCAAAGCCGTTCATGAGGCAGTCGGGAGGCATGGCGGGTTCTAGCCCTGGCCCACCACCTCGGCAGAGCCTCACAACAAGCCAGACCACCGCTCCCTCACTCCACGGGCGCCGCCATTTTCCACTACTGGACTTCCCTCTCGTCAGAACTCCACCCAGCAGACCAGCCCATCACAGCCCGGCTCGCACAGCCACTTGCGGCAGTGCGGTTCATCAATAAATGCTTTATTTGGAGGTGACTACAAGAGTATGCCTCCCGCACAGCAAGCCTGGCAAGCTTCTCGTGTTGTATATATGCCAAATTCCAGTAACAATTATATTAGGTCATTCCCATGACCTCATATAATGGTTTGAGGCTCTTTATGTTCCTGTAGCAAGCCGATGCCCTTGGCTTTATTAGCATGAGACAGGACATATAGAGATATTACTGGTGCCCGCTCTAGCAAATAGATGATCAACGGGAAGATCGTGATCGTGATCGTATTTAATGCTCAGTTCTATGTTGGTATCAGCCCTTTCGACATTTATTCACACATGTTCCCTTCTCTGTCTTACCTAACCTCTGACTCCTCCACGTTTGTGGTAATTTCCACTTTTGGTAAGACCACCTGATATATTTATGTCATGCAAATAAATGCAGTCATTCTATGTCTCTCTCTTTCTGTCTGACTAATTTAACTCAACTGGACATGTAGCTGTCCAGTTTTCCCAGCACCACTTGTTGAAGAGGTTTTCTTTACTCCAGTTTGGACTCTTTGCACCTTTATCAAAGATTAACTGATCATGTCTTTGAGGGTGGGTGTCAGGATACTCAACTCTGTTCCATAGGTCCACAGGTCTGTTTTTATTCCAATACCATGCTGTTTTAATTACTACTGCTTTGTAGTACAGTTTGAGATTGGGAAAGGTGATGTCTCCCATCTTCTTTTTCCCAAGGATTGCTTTAGCTATCCGTAGGGGTTTATTATTCCATAGGAATTTCAGGAGTGTTTGGTCAATTTCGTTGGAGAATGTCATAGGTATCCTTATAGGGACTGCATTGAATCTGTACAAGGTTCTAGGGAGTATTACCATCTTGAAGAATCCCTCTCTTTATGTTGATGATCACTTCCTTATAGAATGGTGAGATCATGGTAGTGAATCAATAATACAGCTCATGGAGGATCCTGATATACTTAGTTTGAACGTCCTGTTTTAGCTAGGGCTTCGATGACTGCTTCAGTCTCAACAGAATCAAAGCCTTTCTTAATCAAAAGAATAGGGGGCCAGAGTGATAGTACTGTGGTAGGGTGTTTGTCTTATATCCAGCTGACCCAAGTTTGATCCCCGGCATCCCACATATCCCCGAGCACCACCAGGAGTAATTCCTGAGTGAAGGGCCAGGAGTAACCCCCTGAATGTCACCGAGTATGACAAAAAGCATAAAATAAATAAATAACATCAGAATAATGCAAAAAAAAATTGTGGTATGTATACTAAATTATATGTACTACTCAGTTAGAGGTAAAAGATGAAATATTGCTGTTTTGGGCCGGAGCGATAGCCCAGCAGGTAGGGCGTTTGCCTTGCACGCGGCCGGCCTATGCCGGCCCGGGTTCGATCCCCGGCATCCCATATGGTCCCCCGAGCACCACCAGGAGTAATTCCTGAGTGCAGAGCCAGGAGTAACCCCTGAGAATTGCCGGGCTTGACCCAAAAAGCTAAAAAAAAAAAGAAATATTGCTGTTTTCTGAAACTTGGATAGAAATAGAGGCTGTCACATTAAGGAAAATAACTCATAGAGAGAGCAAAGATGGGATGATCTCACTTACATGTGATTTATAGAGAAACAAAGAAAGGGAATGACAATGAATGAAAGCACAATGAATGGCCTCTGACAAAAGAACTGAGACTACCAAGCGGGGTGTGGGGAGGGATGGGGGAGGCCAGAGGGATGTAAGGGCATTAGTGGAGGGTTTTTGGCACATTGATAGTGGAGGAGATGCAGTAACTTTGTACACCAAAAGCATAAACATACCACTGTTGTTGACCATGTTGTCTAAAAAATGAATTATTAGGAAAAATAAACAAAACATCCTACTGCTTGAGGTTCTCCAATGGTCTTCAGATATCATGGAATTTCCCAAAATGATATCTTGAG
The DNA here is from genome assembly GCA_021461705.1 of Cryptotis parvus. Taxonomy (NCBI): domain Eukaryota; kingdom Metazoa; phylum Chordata; class Mammalia; order Eulipotyphla; family Soricidae; genus Cryptotis; species Cryptotis parvus. Next base: position 61,285 of record JAJIBD010004232.1, on the reverse strand, counting down.
ATATCATGGAATTTCTTCTCAAACCAAGACTTCTTTTATTTTGCTAGAAAAAGTCCCCAAACAACATAATATCTAGAGCCAGCAAATGCATGATACTAAGAATCACTCAGAGGAGAAGAGCTTTTAAAATCAGATGAAGCCTGTTAGGTTGTGCTGAAAAAAGTGCTGTGCTTAGGGTGTAGAGGTCTATGTTCTGGTTCTGCTGTGTGACTCAAGGAAAGTTATTAAATCTCTCCTGTTTCATGCATGTGGGGAGAGGGGCTGATTTTGAGGGGGCATCTTTGAGGTTCTGTTTTCAAGTGGTGGCCTGAGTGACAGGTTTGGCCAGGCATGCATTTCTCTCTATGGTCTCCCTGGAGGTGGGTGCGGGATGACTCCTTCCTGCAGAATTAACCTCATTTGTGTAAGATTTATGAAGCAATGTAAAGCCTTTGATTCACTTGACATCTTTTCAAGAAAAGTGTCTCATCTGAAGCTGGAGGGAATAGAAACACACTGCTAAGTCAGGGAGAGAGGGATTATTTGCACTCTGCTGTGATGTTTCATCCCTTGGCCTGTGCACGGAGTCATCTGAGGATTTGCTCACAAGAGTCAGAGCTGCAGTTCACTTTGCTAAAGTAGAAACTGCGTAGAAATGGGTGGCCTTGTAACCTTGGAGTTATGGTCCGAGGAAATAGTCAAAGTGCCTGGCATATGGTAGGCACTCAATAAATATCTTATGAATAAAGGATGTTTTTGTAGTTACTTCAAGGACTTTCCTCAGCCTGGAGAAAGCAGCTCTTTTATTCTACTGTCACGGAGATATTGGGGTATTATTTGTATTTGAATGGGGGAGAGGCATAGCTTGCTAATGTTTCCACTCACAGATGGAAGCTTTGGGGAAGTAGGGATGTTTGGGGTGGTGGTGTCAGAGTGGGAGCAGGCAAGAGAGGGAGAGTAACTCATATTCAGAGATCATAGGAAAAACCCGAGTTTTTGAGAAGTGGAACTCAGTAGTCTCTTGGAAGCAGTCTCTTCTTCAAAGATATCTAGAGCAAAAAGTTCCATTTCTCATTTTCTCCCTCTTTTCCTGAAGTTACCACATATATACTAGTTAAGTGTGGACTATTATAGTGTAGCAGAAACATTAAGTATTTCATTAGAATAAAGTTCAGCATTGCTTCCTGTTGTAAGCCCCTTTCAGTTATGATATGTAGAAGCAAAAAGAAAACCCTGATTAATGACTAGAAAATGAAATTCTTTGAATCAGTCATCTTTGAGAACTGAGCTGCGACTATTTAGAAAGATTCCTGGTCTCCTTTCAACTTAATAAAAAATTTGGGAGGGGGTGCTGGATAAAAACCATGTGAAAAGTGTAATGGTAGAGAGAGAAATACAGGGACATAGACAAAGAGATAGAGAAGTAAAATGCACCTGAAATAGGGGCAGGCAGGTTTTGGGTGGGGGTGTTTGGGAATTGGGTGGTGGAAATTGGCACTGGTGGAGGGATGGGTTCTGGAACACTGTATTGTAGAGACCCAATTATGAACATCCTTGTAATTGTATATCTCACATGGTATAATCAAAATTAAAAAAATGAAAGAGGGACAGAGAGAGAGAAAGAGAGACAGAGAGAGAGAGACAGAGAGCGAAAGGAAGGAAAAGAAAAAATGTCTGCTATAGAGCTGGGAGGGGGGAATGTGGGGACATTGGTGGTGGGAATGGGGCACTGGTACAATGTATGACTAAGACCCAATTAGTCACCAAGGGTGCTGGAACAATGTATGACTAAGACCCAATTATGAACATCTTTGTAATTGTTTATCTCACGGTGGTATAATACAAAATTTTTTTAAAAACATGTGAAAAATTGACCAGTTAAACCAGTTCTTTATTAAAGTAGCATTACATTGTAACATGTGAGTTTCAGGTGTGTCCTGTGAAAATCAATGTATGTATAGAAAATCTATTTAAGTTAATCATTGAAAGCGCAAGTTTATCCTTCAACACACATTTGTTCCCTGTGTCCTGATTTACATCCTCTTTCCTCCCAGTGATCTTTATTTTATTTATTTGGGTTTTTTTCAGGTTCACATTCTACTTGCATTAAAATGGAACCAATACAATGCAACATCAAGCCTCAAGGATTTGGTAGTGACGTTAGACACTGTGTATGAGGCATTGCCTTTCCGACACTAAAGGGGCAGGAAAATGCCTTCCTGTCTATCACGAGCTTGTTTGGAAGGTGGGAGTGGCCAGGCTGCCTGGCGTCTGGAGCCCCTGCACTTGTCTCTGGACCTCAGGCAGCAGACTCAGGTTGTATGAGCAGATGCCTTCTCTCACAGGGCCTCCTGGTAATCTTGAATTTTTTCCTATGTCCCCAAATTTTATACTTGATATCTTGGACTCATCTATTTGTTTATTTACCACACATGAATGAAAACATAGAGATTAGGATTCCATTAAGTGTATGTATCACATCTTTCTGACCCATTAATCTGATAGTGGGCATAGGGGGAGGTTTCAATTCTTTTTTCTTAAATTTAAAAAAAAATTGTAGTTGAGATAATCTCATTTTACTAGTGTCAATGCTCATATTTTGGTACGAAAAGTTACTGTATCTTCACCATCATTAATATGCTCTCCACCTCTGTACTCTGTACTTGTTTCTTCTATTTTTACAAAAGCAAACTTTCCAACATTGTTACATGCAGAGCTGCAGCTAGAGCCTGCCCACACCAGAGTGCCAAATCACTCCACCTTTATCCCAAGGTTTCCTCCCTTAAGTACTTCCTTGAGCCTCCTCAACTTATAATTCTGTTGACCATATCCTGGGGTTTGTTTCTATTTGTGCTCATTCAATTCCTTCCTTCGCTTCCATTGGGGGTGGCAGGGGATGTCATATTTGGCAGTGTTTGGGGTTTATTACTGAACTTATTATGCTCAAGGGTTACTCCTGGTGGGACTTGGGGGACCATAAGGGGTGCTGCAGATTGAACCTGGGCAGCCGTGTTCAAGGTTAGCACTTTACCCACAGTACTAGCTCTTTAGACCACAATTTCTTTATCTGCTTGTCTGTCATTGCACATGTAGGTTGTTTTGTTTGTTTTCCAGGAGGAGCCATACTTGGTGATGCTCAGGATTTACTCCTGGCTTTACATTCGGAAATTACTCCTGGCAGGTTTGGGAGGAAATATGTAATTCTGGGGATGAAACTCAGGTTGGCTGCATTCAAGGTAAATTCCTAACGTGCTGTACTCTCTCTCTCTCTCTCTCTTTCTCTCCTCTCTCTCTCTGAACCTATTGGTGTTTGCTTGTTTGTTTGTGTGTTTGTTTTTAAAGAAGTGGTACACTGACATTGTATAGAATTTCTGTGTTCATTTATTAATTCAGTTTGGAGTTTTTTGGGCCACACTCAGTGGTGCTCAAACCTTACTCCTGGCTCTGTGCTCAGGGATCACTCCTGGTGGGCTCAGGAGACCATAGGGAGTACTACTATAGCAATAGTACTCACTGTACTATTGCTCAGGCCCTTCTCTGTTAATTTTCAAGGAATAGCCACACTGCTTTTCATAGTGGTTGCATTTATTTACATCCCCATCAATAGTGTATAAGACTTATAGCGCATCATCTCCAGCTATTATTGTTTCTTGTCTTTTGATTAATAATCATTCTCACTAATGTGAGATAACCTCTTATTGTTGTTTTGAACTTGCATTTCCCTGATAATAAGAGAGATAGTATCTTTTCAATATATGAAAAGAAAAGAAATAGCTAAAAAGGACAAAGAACCTCCGGCTCCGGGCACATTTCTTTGACTCCACCATTTTCCCTGCATTAACATACGTCTCAGAGACCTGGGCCCCTACGAAAGCAGGATGAGAATGCTATTCGGATCTCCCAAAGAGGAATGGAAAGAGCTATGCTTGGAATATCACACCTCACTCAAGTGAGAGAAGGAATCTGGAGTTCTGACCTCCGTTGACGATCGAGAATCAGGGACGCTGTCTTGTTTGCCAACGCGTTGAAAATCAGATGGGCTGGACATGTAATGCGATTTGGAGATGACTGCTGTACTAGAGCCATTACTGACTGGATCCCACGGGACAGGACGTCAAAAGATCACATGGCCGCCCACCAACAGGATGATCAGACGTCTTCATCATGACCCTGAGTGAACGGTTTGAGGCTCTTCGTATTCCTGGAGTAAGCAGATGCCATTGGACTACACTGGCACGTGATAGGGTCAAATGGAAATGTTACTGGCACCCGCTTGAGCAAATTGATGAATAATGGGATATCAAGTGATCAAATGATCAAGTGATAGTATCTTTTCATGTGACTATTGATCATCTCTTCATATTCTTTGGAAAAGTGTCTATTCATATTCTCTGCTTGGGGCCGGAGTGATAGTCCAGTGGGTAGGGCATTTGCTTTGCACGTGGCTGGCTCATGCCGGCCCAGGGTTGGTTCCCTGGCAAACCATATGGTCCCCTGAGCACCGCCAGGAGTGGTTCCTGAGTGCAGAGCCAGGAGTAACCCCTGAGCATCGCCAGGTGTGACCCAAAAAGCAACAACAACAAAAAAACATATTCTTTGCTCATTAAAACAAATCAGGTTTTTTTTATTTGTTCAAGTCTGTGGTGAGGTAACAGGTATATTTACTCCTTACTGAATACATGATGTGCAAAAGCCTTCTCCCAGGCAGGAGAATGTCTTTATTCAATGAAGTTTCTTTTGCTCTGCAGAAATATTTTAGTTTGATCTAGTTCCTTATGTTCATTCATCCTTATTTTCGTTTTCCTGGCCATTGGAAACCATTCTCAAGCATATTTTAAGGTCTTCCAAGTTTTAATATATTTATAATAAGTTTTTGTGCATGGTATCTAACTTTCATCTACTTTCTACTTTCATCCTTTTCATGAGACTGTACAATTTTCCCAAAACCACTTATTGAAAAGATTTTCCTTGCTCCATTGTAAGCTCTTAACTCCTTTGTTGTAAACTAATTGTTCAGACAAATATGCTTTTATTTATGTGCTCTCAATTCTTAAGTCAGTTCCATTGATCTGTGTTTCTGGTTTTGTTCCTTGCCATTTTTTTTGGTGGTGCTAGGCATCAAAGATTGCACACATGTAAGGCATGCACTTTTCCTCTGAGACTTCCCCTGTTTTTCCCCCCATTCTCAACTGTGCTCAGTATTTTCTCCTAGCTCTATGCTCAAGGAACACTATGAAGTCTTGAAGCTGAGCCCAGATCAGCTGCAATCCAAGGCAAGTGTACTATCTTACCTGCTGTACTATCTCTCTTGCCCCCTTTGGTTGTTTTAATTACTATTGCTTTGTAATACAATTTGAAATTGGGGCACACTACTTCCATTTTTGTCCTTAAAAAAAAGAATCAGGAAAGTTTTTGTTGTCCAAGGGTTCTTGTAGATGCAATCCTGCTAAGCTAAATATGTCTTTCATGCCTCTGAGCTTTTTTTCCCCCAGAAAGTTAAAAAAAAAAACAAATAGAAGTATAACTGAAATACAGCTATCATTTTCAGGTCTTATGAAGTAGTTATTGGAAAAACAATTGCCATGGCAGTGTTCAGGGGATACCCCTGACTCTGTGCTTAGGAGTCAGCCCTGGAAGTGCTCAGGGGACCATATGTAGTACTGGGGATTGAACCAGGGTTGACCACATACAAAACAAGTGCCTTAACCTCTGTGCTATCTCTCTGGTTCCGTGTGCTTATTTTAGAGTCAGCTTCACTTAAAGTATTTTTCTTTTCTGTTTCTGATATTAATGTCCCAATGGGTCAGGGGCAAACAGTTGGAAACCAAACGAGGAAGGGTTGTCTACAGGACACTATAACTTTTACCAGATGCTTGACTGGCTATTACTTAAAGGAGAGCACTGTTCTATTCGCTTCTGCCAGGAATAGGAAGATAGTTTTGGCTACAAAGAAAGATGAAACTTGCTGCGGTAAGAGTTGCTCAAAGACAGTGTGGGTTGCCTAGGGAATGAGTTGTGTTATATTATTAATATAACAATACTATCATAATTATATTATTCTAATAATTATGTTATGAATGATTTCCCCTAGGGAGGTTGGGGAGCAGATGCTATTTTGGTGGCATGTTAGAGTTTAAAGATAAAGGGGTGTCTGGAAATGTGACGTCTCTTCCAATGATGAGGATTGAGAAGTCTAAGATATAAAGTTGGCCATTAGCATTCTTTCTTCACCTTTTCTTGCCCTTGTCTATTGACCTTAGCAAAAAATCCAAACCTTTCTCTCTTCTCTAGTTCATCTTCTCAGTCATTCTATCATTCTTTCCTTCAATCTTGAGATGTCTTTTTTTTCTGGGGAGGAGGGTGAAAGACATCTCACTTTCTCTTCAGTAGTTTAGCTTCACCTGACTGAAGAGCAGGACAAGACCAGAGATTTCTTTCTATGGGCTTGGGCCTAGGGCTTCTAGTTCACAGGTTGTCTTGGACAAAGATGTCAAGATGTCACCGGTAAGTGGCTGAGAGATATTGTAAGTGGGTGTTACTGCCTGACACACTGTCTGGGATTGCAGTCCGGCAGAACTTAGAGGGTATAATTAATGCCATATGCGTACTGTCTAATGTCATCATAAATCTGCCTGTAATGGTTTCTCATGGGCATTTTCTCTCTACTGGTGCTAAGCTTCATAAGTCCCCATCACCACTTTCCAGGCATGCCATCATTTTGCAGGTTATAATTTGCAAAATGAGAGAGACACCTATTAGCAGAAAGCCGGTTAAGGTTATACCAGCAACTTCATTAGACATCACACTTCTTTCAAGGTTGAATGATGAAGTGCAAAAAAAAAAATAAAAATATTCCTAGTGGCAGTCATTTGGCATTGATATATTGTTCCAATTCATAAAAATTACAGATATAATTTTGTTTTGCCTTCTTTTATTAAAAGCATAAATGAACAAATTGTTGAGAGTTGTGTGCAAGGAAATCCCAATGCAATTCTAAATGAAGTGTATAGGTGTAACATAGGTGGTGTATTGGAGCCCCCAAAAGAAGCTAGTGTGTTACTCTTGCTGGAATAAAGGTGGAATCCCCTGTTCATTTATTGTTGGGTTATTTATTCTTTCAGGATGTGGTTGCTATGGGTTATGCTGCAGACTGAAAAGATGATGATGAGAAGCTGACTTGGACAGGGTCGGGCAACAGGTTCTGATACCTCAACGAGGGCAAGAGTGAGATCCAAACACCTAAGTCCTAGCCTGTAAAACGAGTGTCCACCTCACCAGCATGCCATTAAACCAATCAGAAAGGGAGCCAACCCAGTCCACAGTGAAAGGACTTTATTTTCCTTATTAATATGGAAAAGAGCTTTAAAAATTATTTTAACGTAGAAAAAGCTACAACTATTGATACAATTCTAGAATTGATATTGATTAGATAACAAAGCTGCAAAAAGAGAAAATCAATTTATGTGAACATTGTTATATCTGATTGCAGGATTCTTAAATCCTTGACCTAGAATGTATTAAGCTGTTTGTTGCCTTAGGAGGTGCTGTGTGGCCGCTGTGTGACTGCGCTGGCCAGAGGAGACTTCAGGATCTATGGTCTGGGACAGTGAGTTCACATGGCAGCCCCCATGGAACTTTAGTCAGGATTTGGTGGAGCGGGGCCTTTGTGTGAGTCGGCACGACATCGGAGGTGAGCGTGACTGCCAGGGTTTTCCGGAAGCATGAGGGGAGGCTACCCGCCCCAATTCTGAGAAAAACACCAGAGTTCTTAGCCTAGGCACTGGGTACCTGAAGTTACTTGTATATTGGCGACTCTGCAGAGAATATTCGTGAAGTGGTAGAGTTGAGCTCTTGATGTGGTTGTAATGGTGGGGTGTGGGCACTGTTGTCCGGCCCGGTATCCAACCTGTCTGCTCCTCCTGGGCTCTCTGGGGCTTTCAGTTGTGGAGACCAGCGGCCAGAGTGATAGCACAGAGGTAGGGTGTTTGCCTTGCTTGCGGCCGACCTGGGTTTGATCTCCAGCATTCTTTATGGTCCCCCGAGCATCGCCAGAAGTAATTCCTGAGTGCAGAGCCAGGAGTAATCCCTGAGCATCTCTGGGTGTGACCCAAAAAGGGAAAAAAAAAAAACAGTTGCGGAGACCAGTAATTCCATAAAAGTTTAGCTGCTTGGCATGCATCTCTTGGGAGATTCGGTGAGGTGTTGGTGGAGCAGGTTGGTGTGTGGTCAACACGGTGGCGGACTTGGGAGGTAGGCCAAAAAGCTCCTTTTCACTTTGTCTGAACCCTTAGCCACCTTTGTCTCCCGAGTCAGGGACCAAAAGCCTGTGGCCGCTGAGCTTCGGAACCACGTGTGGAGTCTGCTCTTGCGGGTCTGGGCAGGGGTCCTTCTGTTCCTCTGCTCTTCAGCACGTTCCCGGAATGGCATGTCTATCAGTGACTGCATGTCCTTTCTCAATTTGCTATTTATTTCATTAGTCTCATTGCATGTCAGTTAGCACTAGAAAGATCACGATGAGTTATTTTTCCTCTTAGGAGATGGGTGTTATGTTTCTGACGTGACTTCTGGGTCATGAGGAATTGCTGGCTTCAAGGGTTTCTACACTTATGAGTACCAGTGCAGGGGAAGCTAAAGCCCTACAGTTCTATATTACTGAAATCAATTGGTAAATAAATAAAAAGGATTTTGTGGTTTTCTGTTTTCTAAAAATGATATGTTTAACTTCTTAAGTCAAATATACTAAAAAATTATTTTCACACTATCTGAAGACCTAAAAATAAAATAAAATGTTATGTCTCTTTTTTCTTCCTTTTGCAATTTGAGTACACATTTGCCTCCTTCGGAGCGCTGATACTCAGAAGCTCCAGGTAAATGGAATTCTTGTAAAGTATATCTTATTTTACCACCTTGTTTACTGTGATCATTTCTGAACTTATATTTTAGCTCCATTTCATTCTGATGGTCCTTTAGTGAAAACTTCTAACGATCTCCTCCTAGGTTTTACCGTCAAGCAGTTAATGATCTGCAAACCAACCCTCTAATTTATTGAACACTTGATACTTCCTGTGTAAAAACATTTCAGGGCAAAAAAAGTGTTCTGTATGGCAACAGATAAAATCCAATTTATATTTGATAAACTCAGCTAATGTTTCTTGAGTGTTTTTGATGAAATGCGTAGGAAACTGTTGCAGGAAACTGGGTTTTTAGGTCAGATTTTGCTATTTCCTTGGAATAAAATAAATGCCTACAGATATTTGACAAACATCCGGCTACTGCCTCTCTCTGTTCATGATAGACATTGCTAGTAGATCAAAGTATTAGTACTAGTGGACCCTAGTGACAGCCTTGAGGTTATTGTCTAGGTAGCTTTCTAACCCTTATTGATTAGGATTACTAGATATTAAAATTATGTACTTTTCTAGGGCTAAGAAAATTATTTTCTGCCCAAATTCCATTGGTGTATAGAATATATAATTAATTTTTCTTTTGTGTGTTTTAAAAAAGACTAAGAAATAGAATATCTATTTTCTTCCTTCTGGAGAAATCTTAATTCCTATGAGTCATTGAAAGGTCCCTGATAGGGACTTTATGGAATATACTAAAACCTCAGAAATCTGGAAGTTGGGAAGTGCATGGGGAGCTGAGAAGGGCAGAGAAGTCTGTGAGCAGTCCTATAAGTTCAGGGACTCAACAGGAAAATTTTGCAGGCTCAGAAATTGTTTTCTTTTTTTCTTTTTCTCCTTTTTGGGGCCATACCCAGTGATGTTCAGGGGTTACTCCAGGCTCTGCACTCAGAAATTACTCCTGGCAGTGTGCGGGGACCATATGGAATGCCCAGAATCCAACCAGTGTCAGCCGCATTCAAGGCGAACACCCTCCCCACTAGACTATCACTCCATCCCCAGGCCCAGAAATTCTTTTTTTTTTCAAATTTTATTACACAACTTTTAGACATACAATTGCAAGATGCTCATGTAGAGTTTGGTTCTACAGTGTTCCAACACCCATCCCTCCACCTGAACCCATCTCCCATCACCAATGTCCCCACCTCCCTCCCCCCCATCCCACACCTCAGCCACTTGGCTGGTTCTGTATGTCTTTTCTCTCCACTCTATCTTTCCCTCCCGCCTAACTTTCCTACACATCGCAGAATGCAGTACATTAAAGGACATAACTGTTTGATGGACCGCTGTTTGGCTTGCTTGATGGACCACTAGTTTGATGGACCGCGGCTGCAAGTGGCCGCATAACTTAGGGGCCTCATGATCAGCATCTGGACAGCGAAGGTGGTGGCTAGTGTGGGGGGTGAGTCTCATCCGGCTGCCTTCAGGACCCCCAGAGGTGATGCAGGCCCAGAAATTCTGAAAGGGACTTGGCTTTAGATCCTTCTTTCTACTTTCTGTCAACAGTCCTAAGATTTCAACAGGTCTTTCCGCCAAAGACCTGTTGAACTCTTCCAGTCTAAGATTTCAACAGGTCTTTCCGCCAAAGACCTGTTGAAATCTTCCTATCCAAGTTTCAGGAGATCATGAACTGATCCTCTATTCAGATACAGCTCCACTAGCTGTGGTCAGAATAATCCAGCCCAGGAACCCAGGCAAAGACATGTACATCTGTGCCTAATGAGTCAGGTCTGTAGCTCTTAGGTATAACCAAGAAACTAGAAACACTCTTGGGAGTTGATTTCTACTCCACTAAGCCAATCCTGCTCACTTTGATGTCCACCCAATAACTGAGCAGGAACCATCCCCAGAACCTGACTCATCTGCACACGTGGGAAGAGGCGAAGTGTCAGAGGAACCAGCAGTAGACCCTGAAGTGAACTCTTGGAGCAAAGCAGCGCCATCTTCCCAGCCACAAGACAGGACTGCTCCCTGCATGAACCCCTAGGAACAAACCTCCCAACCACACTGTTGACTCAGAAACGGCTCTGTAACTCAGCTCCAAAACATTATGACTGTGATTTTGGAGGTGATCCTATGAATGAGGAGACCAGAGAGAAGAATGCCTTTTCTTGCCAAATTAGTCTGTGAAGGCTAGCAGGGTATACTCCTTACAACCCCAGAAGCCACTGGCTATACATTAAAGGATATATTATATTATTGTATAATATTATATATTTATATATAAATATACATCAAATTATTATCTTGACAGATCTCTATAATCCCATGTTAACTGCAGCATTATTTTCAGTAGCAAACAGAGGATTGGAGGATAGTACAGCAGGTAGGGTGTTTGCATGCAGTCAAGTAGGGTTCGATCCCCAGCATCCCATACAATCTCCAAAGAACTGCCAGGAGTAATTCCTGAATGTAGAGTCAGGAGCAACCCCTGAGCATTGCCCCTGTGCCCAGCCACTCATGAGGTGCCCAGGAGGGGTGGCAGGTTCTAGTCCTGGCCCGCCACCCCAGCAGAGCCTCACAACAAGCCAGACGACTCCCCACTCCATGAGGGCCTCCATTTTCCACATCCGGACTTCCCCCTCATCAGAACTCCACCCAGCAGACCAGCCTATCACAGCCCAGCTCGCGTGGCTGCTTGCGAGCGGTTCATCAATAAATGCTGGATTTTGAGATGACTACAAGAGTATGCTACCCACACGGCAGAGCCTGTCAAGCTACTCGTGTCGTATTTGATATGCCAAATACCAGTAACAATTATAGACCTCATTCCCATGACCTGATGGAATGGTTTGAGGCTCTTTATGTTCCTGGAGCAAGCAGGTGCCCTTGGGCACTACTTGCATGAGACAGGACATATGGAGATGTTACTGGTGCCCACTCGAGCCGATCGATGATGAATGGGAAGACAGTAATACGGTGATACAGTTATATGTACTGTAGTATGTAACATTAATCATCCACAAAAGAAGGAAATTCTGTTCTTTATAACATAAATTGATGACCTCAATTTATTTGAATTAAAAAAAAAACGAACAAACCCTGAACTAAAACCATACCAAAACAAGGCCCAGTTCTTAGAAACGGAGGGAGTAAGTTGTTGGTTTTTAGGAACTGGGGGTTTGGAGGAAGTAGGTGTTGCTGGGGGAGGAGTCACACAAAATTAGTCATTGTTACACTGAGAGGGAAACCAAAGGAACATACCAAAGGCCTTACCATATATTGATTTTTTTGGTTTTTGCAGTGCTTGAGATTGAATCAATCCAGGGTTTCACACATGCAAGGTAAGTGCTTTACCAATAAACTATAGTGTTGGCTCTCATTCACCAAAATTTTAACTTCAGGATCGAATTCTAGGCACAGGTGTATTTTATTTTTTATTTTTTTAATTTAATTTTATTATTCCCCCCCCCAAATATTATTACACCATTTTAGACATACAATTGAAAGATGCTCATGTAGAGTTCTGGTTCTACAGTGTTCCAACACGCATCCCTCCACCCAAACCCATCTCCCATCACCAATGTCCCCACCTCCCTCCCCCTCCCGCATCTCAACTACTTGGCGGGTTCTGTATGTCATTTCTTTCCTCCTTATATCTCCTTCCCACCAAACTTTCCTGCTCTTTGTGGAATGCAGTGCATTAAAAGACATCACTGTTTCACTTTTATAGAGGATCACGTGGCGCATAGCGGCGCGTGACCTAGACTCGAACTGGTTTTTCTCTGTCAATCTGGTCGTGAGGCAGTTTCCCAGCATCCGGACAGTGAAAATGGTGGCTAGTGTGATGGGCGAGTCTCATCCGGCTGCTTCTGGGACCCCCCAGAGGCGACGGGCCCACTCCCAAAACCCATCTGCCCTCCTCGGGGCTCCATAGTCAGCTGGGCCCGGCGCGAGCCGAGTTCCAGCCTCCCCAGCCGCTTGTGAGGCTCTGCATGCTGGCCCCGGGCAGCTCCTGGGGGGGGCCACCAGGCTTGACAAAATGGAGGGGAAAGGGCGACCCCGACTCCATCTGACGAATTCCCAGTGATTCCCGCTTCTGGGAGCCGCCTACCTGGGCTCGAACTGGTTTTGCTCTGTTAATCTGGTCGTGAGGCAGTTTCCCAGCATCCGGACAGCGAAAATGGTGGCTAGTGTGATGGGCGAGTCTCATCCGGCTGCTTCTGGGACCCCCCAGAGGTGACGGGCCCACTCCCAAAACCCATCTACCCTCCTTGGGGCTCCATAGTCAGCTGGGCCAGGCGCGAGCCGAGTTCCAGCCTCCCCAGCCGCTTGTGAGGCTCTGCATGCTGGCCCCCGGGCAGCTCCTGGGCACAGGTGTATTTTACAAAGATAAAATAACCAAGATAACTAGTAGCACATTAAGGATTTTTAAAATAAACCATTATATGTTCCTAGAAAATTTTCGGTTGTAAATACAGAGTCAGGCATGAATCTAAATTAATTTTGCCATGAACTAGCAAAGATACAGGACAAAGTGTAGTCCTGGGAGAAGTCTTGGGCTATGTTTACTTAAACTGTTCTGAGCATATTAAAATCTCATTTCCTGAGAACAAAGAAAATACATGGCTTATATGTGTGAAGGTGTAAATTCCTACCTATATTTGAACCATAAAAAAATATGACCCAAGAGTCATCTTATAATTTCAGTAAGATCTTTGTTGGCCTCAATCTCCCTTTGTGGCATTTAATTGAGCTCTTTAGACTCAATTAAATACTACCACTTAGTCTTGGGGACACAGATTGGGGAGGAGGGGAGTTAAAAATCTTTTATTTATTTTCCTTTTATCATAATTTTTCTATTAGTATTCATTTTACTGACTTAATTTTATACACATACATATGAAAACCATTAGAAAATTGTCTGCACTTACCTGGCCCTTAGTGTTATTTGTTTATTTCATTTTATGTCTTTTCAAAAATAATTTTATTGTATAGTGAAGGATGTTCAAAATAATCTGCTCCAGGGGCTGGAGAGATAGTCCAGAAGGTAGGGCTCTTGCCTTGCATGTGGCTAATCTGGGTTTGATCCTCAGGATCCCATCTGCTCCTCTGGCCCCGAAGAGTGATTCCTGAATGCAGAGTCTGGAGTAAGCCCTGAGAACAGCCAAGTGTGGCTCCCCAAGTCAAAGGAACAACAACAACAACAACAACAACAACAATTACAATATAATCTGTCCCAGGAGGCTGAGTATACTCTGTGATCATTGACCTGCTAGTGAACTAGTGAACCTCTGTCCAGGTTTACTACATGTGAAATAAGTGAAAAGAGGGAGATAGCTTCCTCCAGAGAGAGAATAAAATTAATGTGGTTTAATGGGATTTAGGGATTTAGAATCAGCCTCATCAACTTTTCAGATCTTATATTTCCCAGGTAATAACACCTGAATGTATGCACAAGGTCAATGGCTGACCTAGAACGAAGACAATGGCTGACTTAGAAAGAAGCATGCTTTTTCAGGGTGACAAAGAAGACCTGTGATACACAAGAAAGGAAATTTTTTTTTTTTTTTTTTGCTTTTTGGGCCACACCCGGCGATGCTCAGGGTTTACTCCTGGCTCTGCACTCAGGAATTATTCTGGGCGGTGCTCTGGGGACCATATGGGATGCCGGGATCGAACCCTGGCCGGCACAGGCCAGCCGTGTGCAAGGCAAGCACCCTACCCCCTGGGCTATCACTCCGGCCCAAGAAAGGAAAAATGGATGAGTAGTGAAAGAATAGAATGGACATTCACCTCATTCTTGGGATTTCTAGTTTTGTAGCACCCAGGAAGTTATCAGGACATGGAGATTCTGCCTCTAGTGGGAGCTTTTTCCAGTCTGCACCTTGGGCAGGATGCCCACCAACAGCCATTCTTCCTGTTAGGGACCAAACCTTTGTGTCCCACCAAGTTCCTATATGGAATTCCTTTTCCTTGATTTGATGGTATTTTGAAGTAGAACTTTGGGGACTATTAGCTCACAAAAATATGGTAAGAAAAGGCATGAGAGATCATCTTCTTTCTCCTCTGTAGTGAGGACAGAGTATTCTGACCACAACCCCATATAACTAGCACCTGATCTTGGACTCCAGTTCTCAGAACTATAGAGAATTGACCTGTGGTCGGAGCCACCCAGCCTATGATCTTTGTCTTTTTGGGGCGGAGGGACATTGAGGGATTGGGCCACACCTGGCTGTGCTTAGGGCTTATTTCTGGCTCTGTGCTCAGGAATTACTCCTGAGAGAATTGAACCTGGATCTTCCACATGCAAGGAAAATGCCTACTTGGGGTTATTATTTCTCCAGCCTTAGTCTATAGTGTTTGTCTAATCTGAGTGAATTTTGGTTCTCACCAACATCTGAATAAATGGGCACCATCACGGACCTGAACTACCTCATCACAGAGTCCTCAGGCTGGTGTGACCAAGAGTTACATCTTCACAGACATGGCCACCAAGCAGCAGACGGGATGTGGGGGGGGAGACCTGAGTTATTTGCAGCTGTCCGTGAATAAAGACCTAATAGAATCAATGTATGAGATATGCTTTTGCTACTTAAGGTCAGTCTCAAGAGCAACAAGAATACCACATTATGTCATATTCTTTTCCCCATAAGTATAGCGAAAAATTTAAGTGACTCTTAAGGAAATGATTTACTGCTCACTCAATGGGCAATTTTTACACTGCTATAACAGGTCCTGAAGCAATTTTACAAACTCCCTTTATTGTTTCTGTACAGAATGTGTGGTGGATTCCTTCAGATTATGGATGCGGTCAGACTTGACATTGCACCCTGAGTGTACCTGCGTTTCGATTCTCTTGTAAAAACCATTACTTTCTCAAATGTCTTCTCTTTCTCTTCATTTTTATTGGCAGGACTAGCAGCTGACTTTCTTTTGGGAGCTACTTTTCACACGGAATGAAACTTGAGTCACTTCGTGAAAGTTATGGCGCATAAGACAACAAAAGAGAGAAGAATTGACTTGTGTTGAGGTATCAACTCAGGGATTGGACTGGGGGGAGTCGCAATTTAATCAGTGACTTAAACTGTGTCTCCTATAGCCTGCAAAATTGGAATTTGTGTCTCAAACTTTGCAGGGTGGGTTGATATGGGGAAGGTGGAAGGTGTGACTCGTGGAAGGTGTGGGGTTGGAATGTTTATGCATATATTAACAGTACTGTAAATCAAGGTGCCTCAAATTAAAAAATTAAAATAAAAATAAGAGGAAAAATTAGATGGGAAAGGCAAAGTTAATTTATGAATGGCTAGTATATATACACATAAATAAAATATATAGAATTTTATAGCATATAGTATATAAAAAAGAAGTCATTTATAAAATATGTCTATGCACACAAATATATATTATACATAATTACATATATGCCATTCTTTAGGCCTTTAATGCTACTCAGAAAGGCCAAGCTGTAATGTTAAATCCAGAAAGCTTGCAAATGCCAGAACTCTTCTGTACTTAAAAGTTGCATATTAAATGGTGCAAAGGCAAAGACAAGGTAAGATAGAAGTAGAATTTACCAAGAACAATCTGAAATATTAACACAAATTCAGAATAAATGTGAAGCCCTTAAACCTATGGAAATTTAGCACCTGCTTTCCATTGTGTATGAAAGAGGGGTTCAGTTTAACTTTCCTGTGTATCTGTGTTTCTTGAAGTTATTAACAAGCAGAATAACCTGGATGGTGTTCTCACTATAAGAAAGATATTCTTGGAAAGTTATTTTGTTATCTTCACAGTTCTCACTATAGGGAAGGAACTATGGCATTCTCGGGAAGTTAGTTTGCTATTTTCATAAGTTTTAAGTTAAAATAATCTTTTGTGGGGCTACACTATGGAGAAATACAGGAAACCATGACAAGTCAGTGATTGAGCCTGGTCAGTCCTTTGAGGTTGTTCTGTGGTCCTCAATATATGGAAAGTCTTTAGATATGTTATGCAGATGATCAAATGGAAAGAATCTGAAATGATCATTATAGTAAAAAAAAATCTGAAGCCTATTATATGTGTAAGAGAAGGAAAAAAGAGAGAGAGAGAGAGAGAGAGAGAAAAGAGATAAAGAACATGCCATTTAGGCAGGCTATGGGAGGGGGAGGGAATTGGGGACATTGGTGGTGGGAAAGGGCACTGGTAGAGGGTGGGGTGCTGGAACACTGTGACCGAAACCTCTAAACATGAGCAATGTTGTAATTGTATCTCACTGTGGTATAATAAAATGTTTAATAAAAAATCTGAAGCCTATAAGGTCCTCTTAAAGAACCCTTGCTACCTTGCATTCTGCTCCAGAGAGACTTTTTTGGGTGTTTGTTTTCCTGAACTGGAGGCTATTCCATAGTCTCCAACTGTGGGCAGCAGACAAGCCCTAGATATAGTCCCATTGTGCCTTTGTTTGACTTGCCTCAAGAAATTCAATTATCTATAGGACTAAAGCTACATACAGTTCAAAGATAATTTAAACTACAAGAGTGAAAAATTGCTCTGAGCCTGGAGAGAGAGTTGAACAAAGAGCAGGCTTTGCGTGTGGGAAGTATGGGCTGGATCCAGGCACTGACTGCATGGTCCCAAGCATCAGAAAGAGTGACCCCTAAGCATGGATGGAGCTTGTGGTTCTTGTTTTTGCTGCTCAAAAAGTAATCTTCACTCAACATATAAATAAGGGCTTAGAAATCACAAATGTCAATTGGAACTTTGCAGTGGAGACTGTGTGTGTTGGCCCATGTTCACTCAATGTCCTTCTCTTGCCTAGATAGCTGGCTGGTGCACTCATCTGCTTCACTGTGGGCCATATGGACTTCAGCACTCAATCAACTCTAGATGTCAACGAGGCCAGCTGCCTCTTCAGTGACTCTAGTGCAACCCAGCACCCTCAACTACCATTTTCCCAATCAAGAATGAGATCTCAGGAGCTCTCTAAAATTTTTTTCTCCTCTATTTCCTGGCACCCACAGTACACATCTTGACAACTTTTGGAGCCTACCTAGTGTTAGAAGACAATCGAAAGAATGATGACCTGATTCCGCTCCCCTGGAAAAGTGTATTTCCGAAGCTGCTCCAAGGGTTCAGCCTCCAGAGTGTGTGGATGGAGTTGTTGAGGTGATCAGTACGACACACAAGATTGAGCACAATTCGGACTCGGGAAACTTGGAGATGTGTTGTAGGAGGGAGGGTGACATGGAAAGTACAGGTCATGCTTTCCCGAGGCGGTGGCTCCTATGTTGAGTGCCCTTGTTTCGCAAGCCTGCTTAGAAGCCTGCTTAACCTCACAAAGCTAGAAGAACCGTCTCTGTTTTTCAATCTGGCTTAAAAAACGCAGAGACCAGTTTCACACAACACTGGGGTGGATGTATCTGGGTTGAGCCTGAACTCTGCTGTGCTTGGCCAGCAGGCGGGTGAGACCACTTGATTCTGCTCTGGCTTCTTGGCCTGCTTTCTGAGAAAGGAGGATTCCGAAGAGTCTCTGCTCCTGGTGCTCTTGATTCTTGTGTGCTTTATTTTTCTCTGTTCTGCTTTCACCGTGTGGAATCTGCCATGTCCTCTCAGTCATCAGCATGTGTCTGCCATCTTGGTCTGTATGGGAGCACCCTCTCGTCTGCAAGTGAGTTCCAAACACCCTTTACAATGTGCAGATGTGAGTTTCAATGAGACTGGCACTTTCCCAGGCAGGCCTAGGTCTGGGCCGCTTGGCACCCAGTGAGGGAGCTGATGGAGCAGGTGCTCATTTGAATTCTCCTGAGTATTGGCCAGGCTTTTGGCAGCCCTGACTTCACCCTCACTCTCTTAAAAATAGCGATGGCTGGAAATGCTGAAGCAAAACAAAAATGCACTAGGGAAAAGACCATTCTTGCTGTATTCATGTTTGGATGTTAGTTGTAACTGAGACTTGGTGTCAATCAACTCTCATCCCTTGAGAGAATTACTACCTATTGTTTGGCGTGCACACATGTGAGTGTACTGGGGGTTTTCTTTCCTGCATCTCCTTGGAGATTTCTAATAAAAATCCAAAAAAAAATCAGATCCTTTTCTTAGCTATCCAGGTGGGGTTGTAAAACTCTTGAGAGCACAGAGAAAAGCACAAGCTTCTCAAGCTTGTTCAATAATCACAACAGAAGACAGTCATGACAGAAGGACTTCCTGTCGTACTGTGTACCCGTTAGACATACGTTCTGGTGAAAATAAAGTCACAGTTTTCTCAGGTGAGACGAAGGTCCCTGGTTTCTGTCCAGCTATTGTCAGGAAGGTGAAAATGCTCATATCACTTTGCTTCTTTGAGGATTTGCTCACAGAAATGAAAAAAAGAATAAATCATTTCATTTGAGATCTGGAATCCTCAGTCTAGTTAAGGAAGTCAATAAACCAAATAAAGTAAATTATGTAACTCATTAGATGTTACCAAGTGTTACAGGAAGAAAGGAAAACAGCAATGGGTGGAGGAGTGGGGAGTGTCTGGGAGGAGGGGCATTTAGAATCAGGTCATCAGAGTAAGTTTCACACAAGCCCTGAACAAGGGAGCAGCCCGCCACATTGGTACCTAGGAAGTATGGTCAAGGGAGATGGACTTTCCAGTGCAAAGGTCACGAGGGGGAGGGGACTAACATGGGCTAACAATGGGCTAACATGGGCTAACATGTTTGAAGATCAACAAGAACAATAATTGGGCACCAGGGAGCCTTGGAGGTAGGACACATGTTAGAGCATGAGTCAGATGGGGGGGGTAGGATTTATTGGGAGAGAAGGGGCGACCCTGGGATGGGGCTGGGGGCATTGAGCAAAGAGCGCAATGCTCAGTCTGTCTGAATGGATTCATAGATTTCCTTACAGAGTTTTCACCAGTATAGACTGGGATTCCTAGACACAATAGTTTGGGATAAAACTAGGCTCACAGTAAAAGTAATAAATCTATATTTCTCCAGCTCATCTTTTACATGCCTCATAAGAATTCGGTCTGACCTAAAATGTATTACAAAGCACAGAGAAGACACTACGTGGCATTTTCAAGTATTCATGAACTCAGCCTTCCAAGCTACCATGTTCACCTGCTGTTTCTCCTTTTTCCCACTCTTCTTACTACAAAGATGTTTCCTCTGGCTCTTGACATTCTAATACTCTCTCTTGTTCTCTCACAAATCTCTCTCCCAGACAATGTTTGTCTAGCTCACCCTATTAGTTAGGGCGCTAAATTGCAAATAGAACTTATTCTGGCTTAATGAATCAGGAAAGTTCTTTAGTAAAGGATGCCAGGGAGCGTATCCCTTTTCGGGAGGGATCAGAGAACTGGGCTTTGAGCAACAGCCAGAAACAAAGCGGGGCTGTGTGGGATGGCGCAGGGCCCGCCAGGCAGGCTTCCTTGCCTTTTCTGCCTTTGAGTCTCACCCTCTATGCTGCTCACTCTTTCGAGAATGGCTCCCATGTCGAGTCTCCTTCTGCACGTCACGTCTTCCTGACTGAAGCAACATGCCTGTGCCCAGCAGCAGAGAAGGCTGAGAAAGCCAGGTTCTGACTTCTTGCCCGGGAAGGTGGTTGCTGAAAGGTAGAAACTTGGCTAAATGAAAGAAGGTTATTTTGGATGCCAGAAACTCTGAAAAGCATTAGTGGCTCTCATAGTGCAGACTGTATGTTCTGTGTTTCAACAATGACTTTGAAATGGAGATAATGCTTCTGTCCTTCATTACCGCCTGAGGCTCTTAGCATCTTATATAGATTTGTTATTGTCCAAAAAATGGACTGGATGGAAGAAAAAAAACACCATGAAGAAGTCCTGAATTTTAAAACTGTCCTTTTAAAAAATATTATTAAAAAATTCAAAGGTTGGGCTGGAACGATAGTACAGTGGGTGGAGTGCTTGTCTTGCATTGGCTGACCAGGTTCAATCCCTGGTATCCCAGATGGTCCCCAAGCACTGTCAGGAGTAATTCCTGAGTGCAGAGCCCCCAAATTCAAGGATGGCAAAAGACATATTAAAAGAAACAAAATATAATTGCCCAGCTCTGCTTTCCTCCATCCCTCCAGAAAGATTCTATTTTAACTTTTAATCTTTATTTATTTCCCCTCCTATTTCTAATGTAGGTATCTTGCTCTTTTTTGATCTTTGGGTATTATTATTACTTTCCTATTATGGGGATATGAGAATTAGAAGTCTCTGCTACTGTTTTTTTCTTTACACTTCTAATATAATTAAAGCATTATATAACTTTATATAAAACTTCAATTTCCTGTTCCTAGTGTAACTACTTAATATTGCTTAGTTCTGTATTAAGAAAATACTGCTTTAATTCCTACCTGAATAAGTTAGTGAGTTATTTTGCACTCAACTGAATTTCTATACATGTCTGTCTGATAGCCTCTTGGTTACACTTTAATTTTTTCTTGGAATCTTCTCTCCCAGAGACCTCATTCCTGGACCTTAGATATAACTATTTGTGTTTCGGTTGTTTTGCCATGCTGGACAGTTCCTTGCCTTCTTATTGATACTTATTTTCCCTGGATTTTATTATTATTGGTGTTTTAATTTGTTTTTGTTTCTTTGTGGGTGGAGCATATTTCTTGATAGTATTATGAGAAAAGGAAGAATGTGAGAAAAAACTATGAAACTCTATCATATTTCAGAATTGAAAGTTTGAATATATATAGAATCCTGTTAGAAAACTTTTTTGCTAATTTATAAGGTATTTCTCTTGTAACTTTCAATATTACTATTAAAACCCCAATATCGTTCTCATTTCCCATTATTATTATTGCTATTTTGGTTTCTCTTTATTCTCAGTGTTCGAAATCTCACAAACAGTATGCATTTATTAATTTTTTGGTTGTTGGGCCATTTCTGGCAATGCTTAGTGAAAACTCCTGGTTCTGTGCTCAGGAATTACTTCTGCTGGTACATGGGAGACCATTTGGGATGTCGGGGGTCAAGTCTGGGTTAGCCACATGCAAGGCAAATATCTTACCTGCTGTACTATCACTCAGGCTCCAAACGGTGCATGTTAAGTTATCTAGTATCGCCGCTTCATGGACTCTTTCATTCTGGACAGTCGTATCCTTTGTCCTGGGAAATTTGCTTGCAGTATTTCTTCCAGAGATCCCCTCTACAAGGCAGATGCTAGATCTTTTGAATTGGCCTATACTTTCCTGATATTTTCAATTTTAGTGTCAAATTCTACATTTATTATTATTTTTTTTGCTGAGCAATATTAGAAAACTATGTGACACTTAAAATTTGAATTTATTAGAATTTTAAGAAGATAGCTTATCTTTCTTTTTTTTCTGAAGTCACTAAAGATAATTTTCTTGAGTTTTCTCTTGCTTGGTCTCTGTCATTTCTAATTCCCTTCTTCCAGAGGTTTTTGGTTTCTTAATTAAAAATTTTAGGCAATTCAACTTTATTCAAACACTGTGGGTAACGGAGTTGTTCATGATACAGTTGTTAGAGACATTCATTGTTCCAGCAACAATCTCCCACAAGAGTCACCTTCCCACTACCATTGTCTCCGTTTTCCCAACCACCCCCATAGTCTGCCCTTAGCAGGCACAAAATAATTTATTTTGTATCGCTTGTTGCAACTAATTGGCTAATAAAATTGTCAAAAAAAAATACTTCAGTAAAAGAAAATTTGTGAAAATTGTTATAGGCTATAGCTCACCATGGGGTCATTCATTCCTTATCTGAGGCTTTACTAAGCTGTTTGTTGCTAGTTGAGTCTTCTGTGCTATTATTTTTGTTTATTGAGCTTAGTTGGAGAATTTGGTGTGCGCCTACTGGGATGTCAGTATTGTCGAATTGGGAGGTGTTGAACAGCCATGTACTTCAGGAGCTTCGGATCTGTAGAACTGGGTGGATGAGTTAGTCTGGCTGTGGCTGTGGGACGTGGGTGTGAGTGCCGGGCTTCAGGAAACATGGGGGTTGGGGGTGTTGCCCAGCCCTAGTCTGAGAAGACCCAGAGTTCTCAGCCTGAAAACCAGTGTACCTGGAACTTTCATCGATTTGGTGTCTCTGCAGAGATTAGCCATGAAGCAGTGGAGTTGGACTGTTGCATGGCAGCAGCCATGGGGTGTGGGTGCAGCTGCTGGGCGCTCTCAGGGCTGGGAGTTGGCCTGCCCCTCTACAGGGCTCTCCAGAGTTTTCAGCTTGAAGACTGGCATACCTGTGAATATTTGCAGCTTATATCTCTTCCGAGATTTAGTTGTGAATCATTCCAGAGGTTTTGTCAGTGGTATGATCGCCCACTTGGTGGGCTCTTACTCTGGACATGAGAAGGATCAATCAACTTTGAAAGTTGATTTCATTTCTCCAAGCAAAGGGTTTCCACAAATCACTAGAATGGGTTAAGTGCAGACCATTAACTCTGACAGCACTGCAGAGTTCTCCAAGATGGTGCTGGGGCTCATTTCCAAACTCTGGTATATCTGCATGTTCAGCAGCGATTCCAGACGTAGCCTTTGTCTGGTCCTGCAGGTAGAATCCAGGGAGACAAAACTTCCAGTTGGCTAACCATCAAAGAAGGAGGGAAAGATAGGTTGCTTGTTTATTTAAATACATTTTTTTTGCTTTTGCCTAAGGCTGAACCAGGCGCAGTGTGACAAGGAGCAGCAAGAGCAGTGCTCTGTGCAGAATGATAAGGGATATCAAAGTACATTAGCGACTACAGCATAAATAATAAATAAACCAACAGTAGCATGAACAGTTTGTTTCTACTTCTGTCTTTTAGGTTCCCAGCTGTCTCCAAATGCCTGGAGTCCATCCGTTTTTAATAGCCAGGTTCTAAGAAGGTGATTATATTTGAGAAGGTCTTATAGACTTATGGGGACTTTCATGTTGGGGCAGTTTGTTGCCTCCCACTAATGTCTTTAATGTAGGATTTTTTACCCTCTCTGACAGTTTACTTTTTAATAAAAAAAATCTTCCTAAGGAATATTAGGTTCAATGATGTGTTCTGGATGGGGAAGAAGGTTGGAAGTCTCACCTTCAGAATATTGTGTTCAGTTAATTTCCTATGATTTGAATTTAACACCTTATGCACACCTTCGTTTTTTCTGGTGTCTCTGAATTGGAGCCAATGTTATTAGTTCATTCTGAGACTCTGTAGTTAATCTACCTCCTGATGGGATGGGGAAGGATAACTGCTTTGAGCACAGTGAGTTATACATGACTTTCTAAATACTTGGTTATCCTAATTTACTATCTTACTTGAGTTCAGCGTCAATTAGCTAACTTCCCACTGGTTTCTCAGTCTTGTTGGTATGCAGGCCACATGCAGCAGTGCTCAGATCTTTGCTTAGGGATCACCCCTGGCATGGCTTAAGGGACCATATGGGGTATCAAGGATCTAACCCAAGTTGGCTCTGCAAGGTAAATGCCTTAACTGCGCTACTATCTCTCTGGTCCCTGGTTTTTCCTCTTGTAAGACACTTAGGCTTTACTTTACTAAGTCCTACTAAATCATTCACTACGTATCTTTTTGCTTTCTGGAAGCACTATTAGAGTTCTGAATTTCAGATGTCTCCTAGTCTCATAAGAATGAAGTTTGATTTCTTTTTTATTATTTTCCTTATTTTACAATTTTTATTTATCATTGTTATTTATAATGATATTATTTATCATATCCAGAGACTCTCAGACTGGGGCAGAGCTGTTCCTTGCTCTCCTGTGTCCAGCTGTTCTGAGGCAGTCAGGAGGCTGCGGGTTCTAGCCTGGCCCCCACCTCGGCGAGCCTCCAACAACCGACCACCCCCCTCATTCCACGGCCGCCTTTTCCACATTTGGACTTCCCTCTTCAAAACTCCCCAGAAGCCCTATGCCCGGCTTGCGCTGTGGTTCTCAATAATGCTTTATTTGGAGGGTGTTTAAAGAGTTTGCCTCCTGCTCACCTGCAAGCTTCCGTGTTTTTGATTGCCAAATTCCAGTAAATTATTTAGGTCTTCCCATGCCTATTATTGTTTGAGGGCTCTTTATGTTCCGTAGCAACTTCCTGCTCTACTGCTGAGACGGCTATGTCTGGTCGCATCGTTTTTTTTTAATTTTTATTAAGACACTGCAATTTACAAAAGTTGTTCATGATAAGAGTTGTTTCAGGCATACAATATTCCAATATCAAATGTGTTTTACAATGTTTTTTTAGTAAAAGGCTCATGGCTCTCTTTGGTTCAGACTTGCTCACTTCAACTATTTCTTCTCTGGAGGACAGATTATATCCCAGGGACTCCTTAATGTTTCATGGAATCTGAAGACGGTTTTTCACCAACCTGCTTTATGAGCACAAAGGTTAGGAAGTGAGTGTGTCAGTTACTCCCAGCAAGGTGTAGTTTAATTCCAACAAGGTCTTTAGGACAATAGTGACCTTGTAATTTATTACCTGAATTGGAATAGTTCAAAAATAGATATCCACAAGGATTGGGATTGATCCCAACATGGTCCTTAGGACAACAGTGACCTTGTAATTTATATCCGAACTGGGACACTTTAAAAATAAGGTAGAAGAGAGAGAGAGAGATTTACAGGTTGAGACAACAGTCATACACTGATAATTGCCCTGAAAAGTGGATAAATGTGATTACCCAATAAAGGACTCAGATTTACATTCAGTCTCTAATGTGTCGATTTTATAACATGTGTTTTTAACTACCTCTTTTTAATGCAAAGTGCAGGTCTTTCATATCGGTTTCCTGCCTGAATCAACAAGGACAAGGCTGGACAAATAGCTGAAGCACATTTTTTCTTTAAAATTTCTATGATTCTTAGAAAAGCCACCCGGCTGCCAAATCGTCCCAGGTAGATCAATATCCTGCTGGAAACTCTGAAGGCTTCTCAGAATAGTGGTGGGCAGATTCCCCCTCCCTTGCAGACAGCCCCAAAACTGCCTCACCTCCTCCGACACAGAACCAGCCCAGCTCCCCCAGCTCCTGGAAAGTTTCAAATTTCATAGGTCTGACAGCCCAGTAGAAGCACAGCAAATCCGATAGGAAAGTTGGGTAGGAACCCACCAGGCTCAATGAGTGAAAGCAATAGCACAAAGGCTCGACCAGCATCAAACCGGCCCAGTAAATTCTCAGACAATAACTTTAGCAACAGTATTGTGAGATATAACAATGTCACAAATTGATTTTTGTTTATCTATTTTCTGATAACTTCTTTTGCCATTTTGCTGTAATGAAGGATATAAAGCCTGTTTGGGCTTGCTAAGGGGGCAGGCGTGTGAGGTGGGTAGGAAATTGGTGATACTGGTGGAGGGGTCACACTGGTGGAGGTATTGGTGTTGGAACAACCCTGTAAATCATGGCTTATAAATAAAAAATTCCATAATTCTTAATTTCTTTAAATTAAAAGGAGCCTAAAATGTTAGGCTTTCCCAATTGTTAGAGGCCCCGAATTCATTGTCACTTTCTTCCTACACATGACCTCTTATTATAAGAAGGAAAACATATACCTACTTCCCTAAGCCCTAGAGCCACAAGTTCTATTGGTATATAAGCTACCCTCTAAGTTAGGAAGGTCAAGTTTTCACATGCTGGCATGGAATGCTCTGAATCTGCTTCTTCTCTTTTCTTTTTTTTCCCCCATTTTCATATTTTTTCCTTAATTTTTTATTATACCTCATTTAATTATAGACCTCATTCCCATAACCTGATGGGAATGGTTTGAGGCTCTTTATGTTCCTGGAGCAAGCAGGTGCCCTTGGGCACTACTTGCATGAGATAGGACATATGGAGTTATTACTGGTGCCCGCTCGAGTAAATCGATGATGAAGGGGAAAACAGTGATTTTTATTATTCCACTGTGGGATATACAATTACAAGGATGTTCATAATTGTGTCTCTGTCATACAGAGTTTCAGCACCCATCCCTCCACCAGTGCCCCATTCCCACCACCAATGTCCAAACACTCCCTCCCACGTAACCCCAACCTGCCCCTATAACAGGCACCTTTTCTTTCTCTTTCTCTCTGTCTATGTATTTCTCTCTCTCTTTTTTTTTTTTTTTTGTATTTAACATTTTATTATACCACCGTGAGATATACAATTACAACGTTGTTCACGCTTGGGGGTTTCGGTCACATAGTGTTCCAGCACCCCGCCCTCCACCAGTGCCCCTCGCTACCACCCATGTCCCCATTCCCTCCCCCTCCCACTCCGCCTAAATGGCAGGTTCTTTATCTCCATGTATTTCTCTCTCTCTTCTCTTACACTTTGTGTCTTGCTCTACAGATATTAATGGTTTTTGATGTCTCTATGTGTATATTCAATAGTGAGTTGTAGTGTGACATTATAATCCCCATTCCCCCATCAACCTCCCCAGTTTGTTGCACTAGAATGATCATTACAGTGTATAAATGTGAAAGATCCTGGGAAGGACCTGGTCCTAACTTCCATTATTGTCTAAGTCTGTCCCGTGGCTGCTGAGTGGCCGTGCTCCAGCGCAACTTTGGGTCTGGAGTGTCTCTCTTCTGGAGTTGCTGGTTGTGGAGGCTGGGAGCCCGCAGCCAGGGCTGCCGACATGGAGGTGGAGGAATGGAGATACTCTTATCTGATTGTCACCTGATTGCTAAGTTGGTGCTGTTTATTTTTGATTTGGATTGTGTCTGAATTCCTCCTCAAATTGAAGCTTCTGTACTAAATAAAGTTGTTGCTATCAGCTGCAACAATAGTCCTCCAATATAGAACCTTTTCACTCTCAGTGGCTCATCACAATAGGTATTTCTCGTATAAAGTACAAATGGGTTCAAATGTTCCTCAACAGTATGGCACTCTCAGCGGAGGGAAGAACAAATGGAGTCAGTCTATTTGAAAGCTATAGTGTCATCTGCAGTTAGCCTGATGAAAGCTATGAGTGGATGGATCTTCCTGCGATGTATTAACTGGAGATCCCTGGGTGGCACAATGTGCTTTAGCTCACATGCTATTGGCTAGGACCCAGTCTTTTCTATTGTAAGGGAGGTTTATACCTAATTGCCAAGGAGGCTGGGAAGTGTGGTCTAGTTTCCCAGGAAGAGGAAGAAGAGGAAAAGTGAGCCAGATTCTACTAAGCTTCTTTACTTAAGTTGCACTTCAATATTTTTACTTATCTGTATCATGAAATTTGCTGCTACATGGAGGGACTGGAGAGTATGGAGCTGAGACAAGTTAGAGGAAGACAGACACAGAGTGATCTCTCTCATAGGAAGGAAATAAAGAAACAATGTTGGAATAATGAGTACCCAGAGGCAAGGGAAACAAACATGAGAACTGATGCTCAGTCGGAAACAAGCCACTCCAGGGGGCTGGGTGATGGTACAGGGAGGGAGACATGTCTACGGTGGAGGGAGTGTTCACACTGGAGGGGAAGGTGGTGCAGAAGAGTGGTAAAGAATTATGTATGGTTCTTTATCTCCTCTCTCTCTCCCTCTCTCTCTCTTCCTTCTCCTACACATTGTGGGTTGCACTATGTACACGTGTGACCGAAACCTCCAAACGTGAACAACGTTGTAATTGTATATCTCACGGTGGTATAATAAAATGTTAAAAAAAAAAGAATAAGTTTGTTTTGACAGTATAGTGTGCTTGTGTTGGGAATTATGAGACCATTAAGAAATAATTTGTCTTTCTGATACTTTCAGGTTAATAAACAACTTTTTTGCCCAGATACAAATAAACTTTTCTCAGAAACTGAAAAAAAAAGAATTATGTATGGAACCCTATCAGCAACAGTAGTGTAAATCACATTGCAAAAAAATTTTAATAAAAATATGTTTTAGGAACTGTAACAGGCTGGGAAACAGCAAAAGGCACAGAGCTGAGCTGCTGCCCACTAGGCCTGGGCGGAGCTGATGAGGGGTCCTGGAAGGGGTGGGGTAGGGCCAGACTCCCCATGCCTCCCAGTCAGACCCTCAGAGGCCCGAAAACCTCATGCATCACAACCGTAGCCACTTTCAAGGTCTGGACTTCACAGCTTGGCAGAGTCACACCCAACGAAACAGTCGAGTTTCAAACCCAGGTATGCAGGACTAGGTGATCGAATCCACCAAGTTCCTTGGGAAGCTGAAGCTAGGGGCCTTCTCCCAACTCACTGCCCTTTCAAGGCCTGGTGGGCCCGCCCAGAACGGTGACCAGCTGGGACCATACACGGGGGTGGGGGGTGGTCCCATGTATCCCCCATGGTGCCTGGGCACAGAGCGCCCCACACATTATCTCAAAACCTAGTATGTTCATCTAATTGGTATCCCATCACATTTTCTAGAAACAAAGTGTGTGGGTATGAGGTGTGTTCTGGGGGACCACCTTGGTAATTTCCTATACAGTGGACTCACATGTCACAATGGAGATTTTAGGATCTCCATAACATATCGAACACTGGCTTCATCAACCGTATTTAGAGAATTAGCTCTAACAACCAATATAGAATGAATTGTTCAGTATATGAATAGGAAAAGCTCAAATAGACGTTGAGATAAATGTGAAATAAGTGTTGTTGGTAGCTGTAGTGCTGGTGTGTCTGGGATTGTGAGCAGAAAACCACTGTGTTCTGGAAACCCAGAAAGTGAATCCAGGAACAGAAACTGGTCAGACTCCCACACATCAGCCTAGAAAAAAAAAGTCATGACCTTATCATTACTGTCCCCTTATATGTGCTGTAAGGATCAACATAATTGATGCTGGCTAAGTGAGCAGGCATCGGGGGGGGGTGGAGGGTGGGAGGAAATGCGGGTCTCTGGTGGTGATGGGGGCACACTGGTGGTGGGATTGGTGCTGAATGAGGAATCTTTCCAGCAACTGTATTGTGAAAAAGTTTGTACTTAGTAAATCAAGGTGTTTAAAATAAATTATATATAAATTATATATATAATGATTTATTTTAAACACCTTGATCATATATATGATTTATTTTTAACACCTTGATTATATGTATATATACATATATACATATATATACATATATACATATATATACATATATACACATATATATGCATATATACATATATAAAGTCTTATAAAAGCAGGGTGGGAAGCAAATAGGGGGAGTGGGGGGAGGGAACTGGACACTGGGGAAAGGATAGGTGTTGAAACACGGTGTGCAGGAGGTTGGAGCCACAGTACAGAGGTGCGGTGTTTGCCTTGCATGTGGCTGACCTGGGTTTGATCTCTGGTATCCCATATGGTCCCCAGAGCACCAACAGGAGTAACCCTTGAGTATCCCCAGGTGTAAACAGAAAGTAAAAAAAAAAGGAACATGGTTGTTGCAGGACACCTAAAAGCCTAGGCCTCTGCATCTGCCCTGGATTGCCTCCTGCCGGTCACTTCATAGATAGGGGTATAGTCTGAATGTGGCAGTCTTATCTGACCATGTATTCTGTACTGGCTGGTATAAATATTCTCTCATGTTACCACAAGCATCATGGGACTAGCTAGATCTTACCAGCATATTTGCCTGGCCACGTTGGATCTCTAAGTAATTAAACCAGAGAGAAATGCTGTTTGCCTCCAAGCAAGCAAGCATGGCTCCCTGATAACTCAAAGGCAACTAAAATACAAAACTACCGTGAAGTAGACGAGACTCTTGTGAAGGCTTGGAGAAATATTTAACTGGCATTAGTATTAGTCTTTGGTACAGAGACATGCCATCTCAGAAACCCCCTTCTCTACCCTATAAAGGCAATTCCAGGCAGATCTTGGCTTAAGATATTAGGTGAGGTGCTAGGAGAAATTACCTGAGGGCATTTGATCCTTCCTGCCAGGGGAAGTTACATTTGGCTTGTAGTTTCTCCTAGCTCTGCTAGGAGGCTTTTAATTAGCTCTGGGTCCTTGTAAACAACCAGATGGTCTCCTGAAGTTGCTACATTCTATGGAGCTGTTTTCCTGTTTTCATCTCTAGATAGCCCAGACCAGAATGGGCTGGGCTGGGGAGTTTGGCGGCGGATTTCTAGCTATAAAATAAGCTGCAAGAAGAAAGAAGCTCTCTCTTCCCTCCCCTTTTGCCATTTAGGCTTCCCTTGGTGTTTTGCTTCTCCGTCCTCTCCATTCTCTGTTGGGCCTCAACACGTGGTGGCAGCCATCTTGGCCTACACCTGGCTGGGGCCTAGCTGGGAACCCAGAGTCCGGAGGTTTTCCCTGCTCTTGGATTGTATATTGGAACCTGTGATAGTAAAACCCTTTTAAAACTGCATCGGATTCCTGAGTCTTCATCCATTCCTCGCCGGCTTCAGAGGTAGAAGGGAACTTGCTTCCCGGCACTGTTGGGGACCCCGGGCGCTCCCGTCACATGGTATGTCTAAAACTCAGTCATAAATAACTTTGCAATTTCATGGTGACTAAATTAAAAAAAAATTTGACTCATCTTAGATCTCTTAGTAAAAAGCTTATAAATATTTTTGTTTTCTTTGGGGGTGGTACCACATCAGTTGTATTCAGAATTTACTCCTGGCCCTGCACTTAGAGATCACTCATGGCGGGGTTCAGGGGGCCCATATGAGGTGCTAGGGATCAAACCAGCTACAAATGCCCTACCTGCTATACTCTCACTCCAGTCTTCATAAATTATTTTTTAGAGACACAATCTGTCATTTTTATTTCAGATTATTTTTCCTATAACATGTTAGGAAATGGAAAAGGATTTAACATTTTCAGTTTTGAAAGTATCCATTTGGTTCCTTTACCAGTGGCAATGGTGAGGTTATCCAAAGCCTCCCAAGCACCTCATACCAGTTTAGAGAGTTTCTTCAAGGTCAACTTTATTTTTCAAACACCCTCATTCTTGTGCATCTTCATCTTTGTTTAACCTCTTTTCTGGCTTGGTTTGGAATTTGGGATAAGGCTTTGTGTTCTATACACTTCCATTTGGATTGAACACTGTTTGTTGCAATTTCTCCTGAGACTTACAACTTACACCTTGTTATCACTATCCTTTTGTTCCTACTTGTTTGGGGCAGAGGATGCGAAAGGCGCTGGAATGCCAAGATGGCCCATTCCCAAGCTCCGGAGGTCTAGTGGGTGGCAATATTCCGGTGTGCGCTTGTGCTTCTCCTTCTTCCATGCCCTTTCTCTTGGTCTGGCTGCCCTTGCTGTACTCAAGAGCTACCCAACAGCCTCCTGATGGTCCATCTGTAGACACATTTGCTTTCTGGCAAACTTCTTTGCATAAGCGACTAATTAAGTATGATTTGTGAGACTCATTCAGATTTCTGGTTTTCAAATCACATCCTGAATATTTACTGTCCCTCTTTGGTTCACTATGCTCTGCAAAATTGGAGCCTTTTTTATCTCTCCCCTCCTACATCAAAATATTCTTTGAGGCTTTTCATAATAAAAAGCTTGGGTTTTAGCATTAATCATTGTGATTAATGTGATACTTTAAAAAATTGGGAAGCCTCCAACAATGACTATATTTTGTGTTTGGCCTTGGGCCAGTTTCTAACCCAATGGTCCAGATTTTTATTGGATTCATGATTTCACAGCGTGGACATTAACCTCTCCTTTATTCACTTTCTCCTATAGATTCCAGGCAGAGCTGATCCTCCAGACCTTCTGCTGACCCTCCCTGGGATAAAATGAGGCCAGCTGCCTGGAAGGGAAGGTTTGCCTCTCACATTCTCAGCATGCTCAGACATCAGCCTATTCTGTGATTCTTGATGGTTCCCCCAAGGTGATGTCAAGCCACATTCAAGCTTCATAATTCTTTGGCTTACCATTCACCCTTATAATTAATCATGGACACTTGCCAGATTTTTTCCAGGAAAGAATGTTATTCAAGGAGAATATTCAAAGGACCCCTCAGCAAAAGCTCTTTATCAGCTCTGTATCGTTCTTTGATAGTAGAGGAAATAGCCCAGCTTTTCAAAGAGGTAAGATGATATTGGGGCAAATAACATAGCCTTCAAGGTTAGGATTAGTTGTGTGACCTTCGAGAAAATGACTTAGCTTCTATGAGCCTCAATTTTCTCACTTGTGAAATGGGAATATGATGATCTATCTTGCAGGAAGGGGATGAAAGTTAAATTGAATAATGTAGTTAATGTCACTGGTGATTCCATTTCCTCCATTTCCAGTAATATACTAGTGTAAGGAATCTGAAAATCTTGCCACTGGAAAGTACCTAGAAATTCTTAATAGACTATTATATTTACTCCAAGGAATCTCTATAATAAGCATCTTTTTAAATACCTAGAAAGTAAGATGGAATCTTAGTTGCTGAAAACAGAGAAATGAAGACTATTATATTTACTCCAAGGAATCTCTATAAAAGCATCTTTTAAATACCTAGAAAGTAAGGATGGAATCTTAGTTGCTGAAAACAGAGAAATGAAGATGAGCCATGATGGACTAAAGGGAGACAGGAGCCTAATGTTTCAGGTAAACTATGCCTCTGTGTTTGTGCTTTTGATTTGTATTAGTTGTAAGGGGCTAATTCTCGGTCTCACAACTGGTCCTTGGCGGTCAGGACCAGAGCCACTTATGTAGTGCCTCAGGGAGCCAATTGGCACTTGAGTTTGAATCTAGAACCTCACCTGTGTAAGGCATATACTCTTTCACTTAAACCATGTCTCTGACCCTATCATGGGCTTGGATTTTAAAGTATACACAGAGATGGAGAATGAGGCCGTGATCTCATGTGTGACAGGGAGTTGGGACAAAGACAAGTGAAAAAATTGGGGCAGTATCCTTGAAGAAATGGTTATATAGAGAAGCCCCCCCCATGCCCTCCCCTGCCATGAGAAACCTCAGAGAATTAGAGATTCTAAGGTTTATCTCTTTCTTTCTGGTTCTGAATGGGGGGAAATTTTCCTCTTGAGTATTTATTACAATATTCATTTATAACCAGTTTAAGATTCTAATTTATAAAACCTACTTGATCCTGGGAACCCCAAGAAATAAATATCCCACTAGTTCCAAGCCAGTGACACTTTTAGAATGACAATAGCATATAAATGCATATTAGCTTAGAAAGCTAAACATGTGCTTAACTCAGGGCTCTTGGTATTACCTGAGATACATCCCTGCTGAAATTCAGTTCACTGACAATATTACAAAGTGGACCAGAAAAACATCTGCCATATCTGGGAGTCAACACTTGAAACATACAGTGGGATTAGAATCCCAAGAACTTCTAATCAAAAAAAACTGTTAGTAAGAGACCTTGGAAAGAGTGAACACAAAAATTCCCAAAGAAAGTAGTGAAAATAAGGGAAGAGAATGAAATAGGATAGCCAAAGAGAACTTAGAGAAATGAAAACTGTTCTCAGGGCCGGTGCGATAGCCCAGCGGGTAGGGCATTTGCCTTGCACACGGCTGGCCCATTCCGGCCGGGTTCGATCCCCGGCATCCCATATGGTCCCCCGAGCACCGCCAGGAGTAATTCCTGAGTGCAGAGCCAGGAGAAACCCCTGAGCATTGCCGGGTGTGGCCCAAAAAGCAAAAAAAAAAAAAAAAAAAAAACTGAAAAACTGTTCTCTTTGAAATGAATACTAAGGGCTAGGTTAAGAGACAAAACACTAAAGGGAAGGGAAGCAAAGGATAAAATCAAATTAGTCTGATGATGAGTTGAGACCAGAACAAAGACTGTTTTAGATAAAGAAGGATGCATAAATCTTCCTAAAAACTATTAAAAAATAAAAATCTGGAGTAGAGATATTTAGGATTAAAATAAAGAAAGAGAGAATCATCAAGGAAAACCATCCCAAGGAAAAGATTGCCAGCAACTAATTGAAAAAAAATAGAACCAGAAAACATTAAAAGTAGAAAACCAGGCTGCTGGAGAGATAATGAAGAGGGTAAGGCATTTGACTTGCATGTGGCAGATCTGGATTTGATCTCTTAGTTCCTCATTTGGTCTCCTGAGCACTGCTAGGAGTAAACCCCGACGCTACCAGGTGTGGCCAACCTCCCTCCACACTCCGCAAATCCTCTGGGACCAAAGAGTTAGTACAGGGGGCAAGTTAAGTGCATGTAACTGCATCAACTGTGACCTTAGTTTGCATCCCTGGCACCACTTATGGTTCCCTGGTACTTCCATGGGTCACACCTGAGCATAGAGCCAGGGAATAGCCCTGAGCACTGGCAATGGATTTGGGAGTAATTGCCCCAAAAAGAAAAGAAAAATGGATGGGGAATATAGATTAATGGTAGAGTATATGCCTTATAAGTGTGAAGCTCTGAGTTTGGTCACCGGCAAAATTAAAAAAAATTGAATAAAAAAACTTCAAAAAAAGATGAAATACAAAAATATTAAAATATTAAGAACAATATATATAAATCATGTGATAGAAATATAGAACAACCAGAAAACAAAGATAAAATGGCAAGCAGTAAGCCTTCTGTTAGCCTAAATGTCAATTGTCTGAACTCAGATCAAATGACACAGAATATTGGTATATGTTAAAAAGTAGGATCCATTTTTTATGCATACAAGATGTATGCATTTTTATGCATACATCATATCAGTATATAAAGGTAAGTAGAGACATTTTAAAAATATTTTATTATACCACCGTGAGATATACAATTACAAAGATGTTCATGTTTGGGTTTCGGTCATACAGTTTTCCAGCACCCATCCCTCCACCAGTGCCCTTTTCCCACCACCAATGTCCCCGATTCCCTCCCCCTCCCCTAGCCTGCCTCTATGGCAGGTTCTTTATCTCTTTTAGTAGAGATGTTTAGTAAAAAGTAGTAACAAGCTATTTCAAGCCATTATCACATAGAAAAAAGGCAGGAACCGTGTCCTTCTTGCTGAACAGACTTTCAGTCAAGAAGCTTACAGAAGACAAAGATGCAAATTATAAAGGGATCAAGGGGCCAATTCAGCAAGAACATATATTGCCAATTATATATATATTATATAATATTATATTTTGTAATACTAGTATATATCACTTGTATCACTTGTCTTCCCGTTGATCATCGATTTGCTTGAGCGGGCACCAGTAGCATCTCCATAAGTCCTAATATATATATAATAAGATATATATATTTACGATACAGATAATAAGATCATAAAAGAATTATGAACTTACCTGAAGGGACATATTGATAGAAATACAATAAGAGGGAGCACCACATACTGCTTGCATTCATTGACTAGAACAAAGACTAAAAGGTCATGATGACTCTTGATGCAAAAATGATCACGTGGACTTAATATAATTCAAAAAATTTCCATCGTAAAAGAAATCATATATATATTCTTTGAAGTGTGCATAAAACATTACCAAAGATAGATTAGGGCACACAGCAAGTATTCATAAATATATTAGTAAAAATATGAAAATTAAAATGGTCTCACACATTTTTTCTAGATCAAAGTGGTATGCAACTAGAAATATATCACAAGAAGAAAACTGGAAATATCTTAGACATGAGGAAACTCAACAACATACTTCCAAATAACACTTTGGACCATGAAAATTGAAAGATAAATAAAAAAAATTATCTTGCGATCAGAGATGATTAAGGAATGAGCTGCCAGATCTTGTGGTGCGGCGGCCCCCAATTTCTTCTTCACACAGTTTTATAGGGTCAGCTTTTAGTGATAGATGTCGGCAGAGAGGGCAAACGGAACAAATGCATACTTATTACCCTTAGGAATCACGGTTTACCAAACGTACATTTTCCCCGCGGTGTCCTTCTGATGGACCG
Organism: Cryptotis parvus; assembly: GCA_021461705.1. Classification (NCBI taxonomy): domain Eukaryota; kingdom Metazoa; phylum Chordata; class Mammalia; order Eulipotyphla; family Soricidae; genus Cryptotis; species Cryptotis parvus. The sequence goes on along the minus strand of JAJIBD010004232.1, from coordinate 24,815 downwards.
CGGGGTTGCTGGCGGTAGGGCGATCCATCCGTTACAAGTTACTAACTGTTATCACAATGTTCACGGTTTTACCACTTCCGGCTCCGGTAGGCCTCTGTGGCGGCGCTCCCTTGTGGGATATGGCAAAAGCAGGTAAAGGAAGAAATTCGTTGCCCTACAGGTCGGAGTTAGTGTGCAGAAAGAGTCCCAAATAATCTTACCCTATGTCTCCTACATCTAAAGAAACTTAAAAAAGAACAAGCAGAGGGCCGGAGCGATAGCACAGCGGGTAGGATGTTTGCCTTGCACCGCGCCGACCCAGGTTCCATCCCCGGCATCCCATATGGTCCCCCCAGGCACCGCCAGGAGTAATTCCTGAGCCAAGTGCCAGGAGTAACCCCCTGAGCGTCGCCGGGTGTGACCCAAAAAGAAAAACAAAAGAACAAGCAAAACTAAATTCAGTAATTGGAGTAGGGAAATAATAAAAAATTAAAATAGAAATAAGTGGAATGAAAGCCATAGGCAATAAGGAAGAACGCCAATCAACAAAGCCAAGAAACTGTTCTTTAAAAGGTGAGGCTTGCTTAGAAAAAAAAGAAGAAAAAACTCTACTAGAAAGAATGAGAAAAGAAAGGGATGAGATTACAACTCGTATTGCAGAGATATACAACTTTCAGAAAAATTCAAACCCAAATCACATGAGGTACCCCTCATCCCTGTGAGAATGGTATTAAAAAGACTGGAAACAACACGTGGCAAGGATGTGGAGAAATAGGATTCTTTGCTCTCAGTTGGTGGGAAAGTAAATTGGTGCTACGTCTATGGAAAATAGAATAGATATTTCATGAAAAAGCAATAGAAATACCGGCAATCCTACTCTTAGGTATTTATATGTAGATTCTAAAAGCATGAATCAAAAGGCATTCGGCCCCATGTTCATAAGCGGTATTATTCACAATACACAAGACTTGCAAACAACCTACATGCTCAGTGACAGGTGACTGGATAAAGATGTTGTAGCATAAATACTCCATGGAATATTAATCAGCTCTTTAAAAGATGAAATCTTTCCTTTTATGACAATGTGGACGGAACTTGAGGTGATTATGCTAAGTGAAACCAGTCAGAAAGTGAAAGACAATTGCCAGAGGGTTTCCTCTTATGTGGAATATAAATAGGCAAATAAAGGAATTAACAAGTCACTGAAAAATAGCTCTTAGACTCTGTAAATATGTGATTCTTAGAGGGGGAAGTGGGAAGGGTAGGGGGTAGGGTAGAGGAGGTCACTGCTCATGGGATTGACCTGGTGAGGCTCAGAGACAGACAGGTGTGAGCCTGTGTTCTTGAATTGTATGTAATTTTTCACTGATGAATCAATAAGGGTCTATTTGATTTTTTTTTTAAATGAAAGGATTCCTAAGCGGATTTATCCAGCTGTCCTCAATCTTGCATGCCCTTTGGTCTGGCCACTTATTAGCTGCTTGCATGAGAAATCTCAATTTGGGTGATGGTGACTTTAGAGGTTTACATGATTGCTTTGATGTGTTAGTTTTGGAGACCAAACACCCTAATTAGAGCCAAAGGAGCACTTTTAATTGGGATCCAGAGGTAAAGGATTTTCTGTTGCCATAGTTTCAGGCGCACATCTGTGGTCAGCTGCCCAAAGCTGGATTTAGTTTCAGATATTAGGACATCACTGACAGCAAGCTCTGGCAACAGAGGGACATCTGCTGTGCTTGTAGTGGCGTGGGGTACTCTTGAAGCCCACCTAAAACCATGCTTTCAAGTTGAGCACATTTGGTAGTGGTGTTTTCCATGGCTCCAGCTCCATAGCCTTATATAGGATGTGCATATCCGAAGAGGAACTATTAGCTGGACCTTAATGACTACTATGCTAATGAACTGTTCATGTAGCAGGAAAGAGAAAGAGACAAACAAGGCAAAGTAGACTTTTAAACAGGTTGGTGACCAGCGCCTACACCTGGTTCCTACCATTGGAGAATCTCAGGCAAATGGTCAAAGACATTTAAAAAAGAAGAAAACTTCAGCAATATTAGATGTATTGCTGTGAGAAACCATAGCCTGTTGACTAGCTATGAACCAGAAGAGGGACTTATATATTTATGGCTCCTCTTGTGCTTAACAACAGTTTGTCTGGAAGGCAAGTAGGTGTGACCAGGAGTCACTTATTTGTTCTGAGAGATGCTAACTGGAAACAAGGTTAGGCCACAGGCGGTTGGATCTGGAATCTATAGGAAGCAGCCTAGTAGGTGTCCTGTGCCAGCCAGGTACCTCTGCACTTGGCACCACTGTCTCTGTCAGGCAAATCACCTCTGCTCCCCAGCCAGCTTTTGGCAGCCACTGCAGCTTGGCAAAGAGAAGTTCAAACCCAGAGATCAAACTGCTGCAGTTTCAACTCCTCACTCCCTTGTCTGCTGGGTCTCTGGAATTCTGCAGTAAATTCAAATGTCTCTCCTTCCTCTTCATCAGGGCTGAAAGAGTGCTTTAAAAATGGGGCTGTAAGACTCTCAAATTCCAGAAAGAAATTGCAAAGACCATTTTTTTCTAAGTCCTTAAAAAATGGAAATAAAACCCAACTACTTGAAAATTAAAAACAAAGTATAACAAATGTGAAACATTCACCTAAATAATTCTTAGGTCAAGAAAAATATAAGTATAATTAAAGTCTCATTACACTGGTCCACAGACCAGTGCTGGTGTCAGAAATTTCCTGCTGGAATGTGAAAAAAGTTATTGCCACTAAACACGTGGTGTGTCCAGATCCTATATCAGAGTAGAGGGGGAACAGTATTGCCTGCAATGAATCTAAGCAGTGGACTTAGACCTACATTATTTTATAAGTGTATACATTGACTCACCTCAGGACAGCATATCTTAATTATGCCTCTTGCATCTTGCTGGCCCCAGATGATCTTTAACTCTCAGTGTGCATATGTATTGCTTGTTGGGTTTGTGTTGCAGTGAGGAAAACAAGCTATTTCTTACATCATTGTGCGAAAAAATCCAAAACCTTCAACACAGTCTCCTTCCCCTCCAACCCCGGGCTGAGTAGCAGAACCTTTTCAGTTTTGTTAAAAGCAAAGACAATGATCAGGAGAAAAGGAGTGATGATACCTACAGGAAACCAAGTATGAGGGTTTCACGTTTAGAAGAAACATGGAAGTCTGTCTGTGGATCCTTTGGAATGTGCAATGGAAAGTGAGAAAAGAAAAGAAAACTTCGTTATGTCTCCAACCAGGAGGACTGAACCTTTTTTGGTTTGTTTTCAGGACCACTGCTGGCAGTGTTCAGGGCTTACTCCTGGCTCTGTCCTCAGGATCACTCCTAGTGGGCTGGGGACCACATGGGATTGAACCCCTGTTGGCTGCGTGCAAGGCAAATGCCTCACCCGCTGTACTATCACTCTGGCCCCTGGAGGTCTGAGGCTGGATTTTACTTCAGCCCCTGGCACTGAGTTGTCACCACAGCAGGAAGTGTAGCATATTCTGACATTCTGCGAATGCTGCCATGAAACCATTCAAGCTTGCTGTCAAAATCCTCCAAAAACTGGAGGATTTTGGAGGAAAGATGACAGCAGCGGATGCAAGTTAGAAAGTCAGATGAAGAAGATGGTGACTAGTGAACACGTTGTTGCCTCAAGGCCTCTTAGTATAGTTTCTCTTTGAATATCTAAAATGAAGACACTCTTCTCTCTTGGTGAAAAGTTTGGCATCATAGAAGTCACACAGGAAACTGCTGAGAAAGCTATAGGTTCTTCTGCTTTCAGATAGCATGGTTCATGGGGAATTGCCTGAAAGTCACAGTCACCCATACCGAAGAGCAAGTTGTAGAGGGTAAAAGAAATATAGGCGTTTTTGTTTGTCTGTTTTTTGCTTTTTGGGGTTACACCTGGCGATGCTCAGGGGTTACTCCTGGCTCTTTCACTCAGGAATTACTCCTGGCAGTGCTTGGGGGACCATATGGGATGCTGTGGATCGAACACAGGTTGGCCACGTGTTCGATCTATGGCAAAGGCAAACTCTCTACTCGCTGTGCTCTGGCCCCCAGAAATCTAGGTTTGGCAATTCAACTTAGTGAATTGAGCCTCATGACTCACCACATTCTTTGCATGATGGACAGTGAAGACTATGACTTTAGGGAAGAATTTCTTGGTTGCTGTGATTTATCTGGGTGGACTAATAGTTCAGAGCTATTTAATCTTCTTGATGAGTATACATGGGAACTTAGATACATGGGGCAGAGCTGCTACCGGCTCACTGTGCTCGGCTGATCCTGAGGTGCTTGGGAGGGAAGGCGGGTTCTAGCCCTGGCCCACCATCCCAGCAGAGCCTCGCAAGAAGCCAGAGGAACACCCCACACCATGAGGGCCACCATTTTCAACATCTAGACTCCACAGATTGTCAGAACTCCACCCAACAGAAAAGCCCCGTTGCCGGTTCATCAGTAAATGCACGAGATGAGAGCCTACTACTGAGAGTATACTATCCACACGGTAGAGCCTGGCAAGCTACCAATGTTGTATTTGATATGTCAAAACCCAGTAACAATTATAGACCTCCCATGACCTGAAGGAATGGTTTGAGGCTCTTTGTGTTCCTGGAGGGAGCAGATGCCCTTGGGTTACAGTAGCATGTGACAGGACATATGGAGATGTTACTGGTGCCCGCTTGAGCAAGTCAATGAACAACAGGATGACAAGTGATACAAATGATGAGTATTTTCAAGTGCAGGGTTTAGGCTGGGACCAATTTATTGGAGTGTGGACGGATGATGCTATAAGTAAGATGGGACATGGCTCAAGTATAATCACAAAAAGGAAGACTGTTACTCAGAAATTGTGTCCACTTACTCCATGATCCATCAGGAGCACCAACCTGCGAGGATGCTATTTACCAAACAAAACACTGTTGAATGATATCATAAGTGAAATTTGTATTCGAGCTGTAAACCCTAGGCTTGTCATGACACTGTGCAAGAATAAGGACGCACAATCCAACATTTTCTCCCCTACAGAAGGGAAATAACTATCAAGAGGAAGATTTTTTGGGTATCTTTTGAACTGAGGGAAGAATCAGAGCATTTCCCACTATATCACAATTCTACCCTAGCAGAGCCTTTGTTGGGTGAAGAATAGATGGCATAAATTTGTTGAAAAATCATTGAATTAGACAATAATTATGTTGAGGATATGGTATCAAAACTTGTAGAATAGGGCTAAGTTGAACTCAGAGAAAATGCTTAGCCCTAATATCTTGCTTTACAACATAGAACAAACTACGTGCAGACATTTAATTCAATAATTAGGAAAACATTTTTGTTTGACACACCATGATTTATCACTTGTATCACTTGTCTTCCCATTGTTCATCAACTTGCTCGAGTAGTCACCTGCAACATCTCCATATGTCTGGTCATGTGCTAGTGTAGCCCAATGGCATCTACTCACTCCAGAAAGATGAAGAGCCTCAAACCATTCATTCAGGTCATAGGAATGAGGTCTATAGTTGTTACTAGTTTTTGGCATATCGAATATGACATGGGTAGCTTGCCAGGCTCTGCCATGCGGGTAGTAGGCTCTCAGTTCGTGCATTTACTGATGAACCATGTGGCCGCAAAGCAGCCTTGTGCAACAGGGAGAGATCAGCTTTTCTCTTGGGTGGAGCTCTGAGGAGCTGTGAAGTCCGGATGTTTAAGATGGTTGCCCTCATGGTGTGGGGATTCCTCTGGCTTCTTGCAAGGCTCTACTGGGATGGCGGCCAGGGCTAGAACCCACCTTCCCTCCTGGATGCCTCATGATCAGCCCATCATAGGGAGCGCCAGTAGCAGCTTTGCCCCGTGCATCTGTGTAAAAAAACCCATTTTTTATTTGACACACCATGATTTATAGTACTGTTAATGGTAGGGAATTCATGAATGCAACTACCAACATCACACCCTCGTGAGCTGTTTACTTCACTGATTAATTCCCTTCTATATGCCAGGAACTCTACTAGGATATAGCTATGCGATGGCCAATGAAAAGCTAAGATAGCATGGTACCAGTCACAGAATGAGAGAGAGAAAGAGAAAGAGAGAGCGAGAGAGAGAGAGAAAGAGAGAGAGACTTGTTGATGTGGGAGAACCCCCTGAGCTTTGAATCAGGATTCATTTTACTAGCCATACCATTGCTGATTTTTTTTTTTTTTTGCTTTTTTGGGTCACACCCAGCGGCGCTCAGGGGGTTACTCCTGGCTCTGCACTCAGGAATTACTCCTGGCGGTGCTGGGGGACCATATGGGATGCCGGGATCGAACCCGGGCCGGCATAGCCGGCTTCATGCAAGGCAAACGCCCTACCCACTGGGCTATCACTCCGGCTCCTCATTGCTGATTTTTTTTAAACCTACTATTTTGCACTTAGGACCACTACTTTGCAAAACCCTTGGGGAAAATTTTTATTCCCACTCCCCTGAAAGGGAGCACAGGAAAAAAAATAATATCCAAGGCCAGGAAAAACAGGGTCCAGGAGGACCTGTCAAGGGTTGGAATGTAATGCAAGTGTGTCAGGGGCTGAGGATAGGTAAGATAGAGAAGGCATCAGTTTGCCAATAATAGTTGGAAATAATAATGCTAAACTAAAAGTGATATTGAAAGTAGGTAAAGAGATATGCATGATAACCCTGCAGTGTATGTATTGCAAACCATGATATGCAAAAGAAGAGAGAGCAAGAAAGAGGGAGACAGAGAGAGACAGAGAGAGAGACAGAGAGACAGAGAGAGAAGAAATGTATTTGCCATAGAGTCAGGCTGGGGGGTTGTAGGTAGGGAAATTGGGGGGCATTGGTGGTGGGAAATGTGCACTGGTGGAGGGATGGGTGCTGAAACACTATGTGACTGAAACCTAATCATGAACAACTTTGTAATTGTCTATTTCACAGTGAAAAAATAAAACTAAAAATAAACCTCAATCTTTATGAACATCCCATGTTTGTATTATTATGGATCTGACTTGACGTCCATGAGGTGTGGCTGCCTTTTCTCAATGCCTACATTGTGCTGGGCATAAAATTGGCTATGTGTAAATATGCCATTGATATAGTCTCGATACTATTAGGACATTTGAAAGTGAAGTCAATTCACATGAGATATAATAAGAGATTTGCTAACGATCACACAGAAAATAATTAACAAAGATGACTTAATAATTGACAAAAATGCCTCGAATAATTTCATTTATTTTTTAATAGTTTATCAATGCTGGGAGTACCCCCTCAACTCTTCTTTTCTTTCCAAATTTTATTACACCACTTTTTAGACATACAGTTACAAGATGCTCATGTAGAGTTATGGTTCTGCAGTGTTCCAACACCCATCCCTCCCACCCGAACCCATCTCCCATCACCAATGTCCCCACCTCCCCTCCCCCACCACAACTACTTGGCGGGTTCTGTATGTCTTTTCTCTCCTCTCTATCTCTCCCTCCCGCCTAACTTTCCTACACATCATAGAATGCAGTACATTAAAGGACATAACTGTTTCCACTAGTTTGATGGACCACGCAGCCGCGCGACTTAGGGGCATCATGGTCAGATCTGGACAGCGAAGGTGGTGACTAGTGTGGTGGGCGAGTCTCATCCCGCTGCTTCTGGGACCCCCAGAGGTGATGGGCCCATTCCCAAAACCCATCTGTCCTCCTGGGAGCCCCATGGTCAGTTGGGCCTGGGGCGAGCCGAGTTCCAGCTTCCCCAGCCGCGTGTGAGGCTCTTCATGCTATGGCTGGTTGCCCCAGGGCAGCTCCTAGGAGCGGCCACCAGGCTCGGCCAAAATGGAGGGGGAAGGGCCGGCCCCAGCTCCATCTGACAAATCCTGGTGATTCCCGCTTCTGGGAGCTGCCTACCTGGGCTTGAACTCGTTTTTTCGGTTAATGGGGTCTTGAGGTAGCATCCCTCCTGGGTGGGCTGATTATGTTGCAGCATCCGGACAGCGAAGGTGGCAGCTAGTGTGGTGGGCGAGTCTCATCCCACTGCTTCTGGGACCCCCCCCCCCCAGAGGTGATGGGCCCACTCCCAAAACCCAAAATCAGTAAATATTTGCATGGTGGATAAACGGAATGAGAAGAGGATGGGGCAGTGAAAATAGAGACGTTGACCTGGAGACCTGCTTAGAAGAAAGAACCTACTATCCCTTTCCTACAGCCCTTTCCCCTCATCCAGAAGCTCAGGGTCATTATTGTTGGTGGTGCTACCAAAGAAAGAGGAAGCACACAGCTGAGAAGTACACTTCTGTCTCCAGAGAGATGCCAGCAATTACTCATGATATGTAAGGGCACAAAGGATTATGTAGGGCCCTACTCACACCAGACGAGGCTACGAGGGCTCCTTTTTGTAACGTTTTTGTAAAGTTTAGTAAAACTACTTTTTTTTTTGCTTTGGTTCCTGTGTATTTTATGACCCTTTGTCAGTGACTTTTCATCCCTCTTCTCTACCCTGAGTGTGAATTTGTAGCATGATTGTACAAACCTCTAAGTAGAAAATGGAGATTTTTTTGTCCTCTGATATGGTAAGCTCTAGCCAGTCACTGTATCCTTTAGCATAGCACATCTGATCTTTCCTTCCTGTTACATATTTAAGCGTTTCCTCTCTACTATAGGTTTTGTGGCATCCCGTGGGCCATTGGAGAGGCAGTGGCCCCTCGCAGAACTGTTGTAATCACTTTCGCTTTTTGAATATGATGTTGACAATATTGCTAGTACACAGGGCAGTCATCAAGCATCACTGCCGGCCGTGAGACCACGGCGGTCACTCCATTGACAACAACTTAAAAGGCATCCGAAAGTGGCCTGTCCGAATGATGATGTTGTTTCTCTCTTCCCAAGTGTATTTAACCTAATTTTCACCCTTTCGTTCTGTTTCAGCTCCTGTATAAGAAGTACCTTATTTTCTGCCCATCATACTTTGTAATAAAAATTAAACATGTATAGATTGGGAAAAACAAAAGCTCTCCAAGCAGTGTGACACTGGGCTTTCGAACATCTCATGAGAGTACCCTCAGGATTTTCTGAGCATGAGCTGTTCCCAAATAAATGAGTTTTGGGGCTGGAGAGACAGTACAGAGACACATATCTTTCCTGGGGTTTGATCCCAGCATCCCATATGGTCTCTGGAGTCCTCCAGGAATGATCCCCAAGAGCAGTCAGGAGTAACCCAAGAACACTTCTGAGTATGTTTCCAAAACAACAACAACGAAATGTTTCTCATTTTTTGAAACTCTTCTCTGCTTTCCGTTAAGGGAGCATTTCATTGTTTCCAAGCAGTTACTGCAAAAGGGTACATCCAAGGCTTTAATTCAGTGATTTGAGAACCATCTGGTTTTCAGAGAACCTTTTAGAAAAATGTGGTACTGGAAATTGATGCCCAAACTATTGTGTGCTTTCATTTGCTGGACACGTGCAGCCAAGTGGAACAGGCGGTGCTTTTCTTTGTGGTGATCGTTCCCTGTTTTCCATTTATTCCACATTGTCAGTGGTGTGAGAGGAGCAAACTCTTTAGAGACATAATCCATTTTTATTAAGGGTTTACGTAATGTCAGGTATTTTACATATAATTTGAAGTTAATGGACTTTTCTAGCCATTTGAAGATAGAGATAAATTTGATTTAAAATGCTATTCTTCAAATTCCTCCCCCAAACTTATGAAATTTCCAAGGGTCTTTCGTTTCCATGCCCTGTCCTGGTCCTGAGCTAATTTTTCTATTGAAAAAAACTGGAGTGTTTGGATCATCTTGTTCTCTGTAGGGACTTTATGAATTTATATGTGGGGCAGTTCTCGTCATGTGTCGCTCCCCCTGCTCCCACCATTCACAAAGGGCCTTTGTATACAAGGCAGAAGACTATTGAAGGTCAGGAGAGAGAAAAGAGTTATATCACATCAATGTTGGCCCACCTAAAGTTTACCATTTTATCTCCCTGTTTTTTGTCTTCTATGTCTCTGCTGCCCACTGTTATGAGGTTGATGGTTCATAAGAAGAGCTCCCTGCTTTCAGCTTCTTGGACAGCTCATAGACTCTGCTCTGCAGGTAAAATTTTATCACATTATTTGAAATAAATTATTCTCCCACATTAACTCACCTTTATATGCACTGCTATTCTGACCTTAGAGATGACACCTTGGAGTTCAGAGAGATAATTTAACTGATATCATATAGCCGGGCATTGAGAAACTGAATTTCAGACCAAAGGTTTGTCTAACTCCAAAGCTCATATGCTTCCTGACTTACTCTTTGTATTTATTGGTTGACCATTTTTGAAAGCAACCATAAATATCCCCAGGTCCCACCCCCTTTCACCATGAAGAAGCCCTACCCTGAAGTCCCTGCTCTAGCAGTTATCCATTCTTTGGCCAGCCTGCTCATCTTTTCTGGCACTGATTCAGGGGTTATTGCTGCCTCCTTACAAGTGCTATACTTTTGTGTGGGATGCTAACTGCCCTGAGTGATCCCGAAATGGGTTTGAGGAAAAGGTCTAGTGGCTGGCTGAAGGTAATGTTCTAAAAAATGATGGTCTTATAATTTTCTAAAGATCAACTCTTCCCAGTCTCTAAACAAGACTGTGAATAACCAGAAAGCAACAGATTGGAAAGGATCTCCCTTTCTTTAGGTTTTCAGTCATGCTCTATCAGGAGAAGAGAACATGCACCCCAGGGAAGCTCTTATTGGAGCTGGGTTCAACTTCCTGGGTGAGTTTTACAAATAGGTTCCCTATACAGCACATCCATCCTTTTAACTGTGCACCGCCGCTGCTTTACTTCTCTCTGTCAGGCATTGGCGATAGAATCTCTGAGCACAATCATGCTTCATTCACTAGCTCCTAAATTCCACCATACAGTGAAAGTAAAAAGCTGGGTAAACTCTTGTGTGTTTCAGCCTGGGAAACATTAAAGAAAGTTGAAAGCAGAATCCTTTAGATCAGTGATTCTCAACTGGGGATGGTGTGTGGTGGGGGGCGGCACAGGCAAGGCCCAGGGCCCCTTGTGAACTCCCAGGACATTCCAAGGGTATCTCAGATGAATATAGCATCAAGGAGGGGCCAATGCATGAGACAAGGGAATCAAAGTTGGGACAAGAAGGAAACAAATCAGAATGAAGTGAAGGTCAGAAAAGATTGAGATGGGGCCTGAGTGATAGGATAATGGGTAGGGCATTTGCCTTGAGTTCAGTCCTTGACCTCAGTTCAATACTTGGCATCCCATATGGTCTCCTTGAGAACCACCATGAGTAATTCCTGAGTGCAGAGTCAGGAGTAACCCCTGAGCACCTCCAGATGTAATCCCAAAAGGACAAAAAAAAAGTTGAGAGCTAACCTCTAGATAACTATACTGGTAGGCAGAGAGAAACTTATAAGTGAGACTGCTAGGGGCAGGGGAAATAGTACAGTGGATTGGCATTTACCTTGATACCAGTATCCCACGTGATGCCCTGAGCACTGTCAGGAGTGATTCCCGAGAACAGAGTCAGTAGTAACCCTGAGTATCTTTGGGTGTGACCCCCAAAAAATCTGAAAGAAAAGGAAAAGAAATGAGGCTACTAGTTAGGAAAAAAAGATGACTGAAGTAATACAAAATGAGGGATTAGGTTCCTCGTTTTCTATTGCTTCTTCGTTAAGATCTAGGTAGGTAACATTTTCTAAGTCTCATTTTTATTTTGTAGACAAGAATCCCCTAAACTTCGCCAGATTTGGCATTTTCTAATTTTCCATGAATTTTGGATGTCAGGATCCTTGGCCACTCCTGACTGCAGGGATTTGGCACTTCATCATCTGGAGGCGCTTTTACTCCCCACTGCCTCTTCTTTTTGTTTTGTTTTCTCTCTCTTCCTCCCTCCTCCCCCCCCCCCCCCACTGTTGCAGGGCTGGAGTTCCTGTCTCTCTGCTAGAATCACTTTCCATCTAGCTCACCTTCAGTTCTGCTGTTACTGTCTCTCAATTGACAAATGATGAGAAAGACGCACGTGGCAGGAATCAGAACCGCTCATGGAGAAGGAGGCTCTGCTCAAAGCAACACAAAGTTCGGAAACGTCGTGCTGCTGGAAGTATTGATTCTGCTTTTATTTTTCTCCTTTTGGTTAGGAGTCTTAATTGAACTGTGGGCAGCCACGATTACCACGGGCTCACCCCTATTAGGCCCCCTACACACTTCCTTGAAATTTCTGCTCAATCAATACCACCTAGTTGCAATGAGAAGAGAAAGGTTACAAATTTCATATATAAAAGTGGGTATTGAAAAATTCCTCTGCTTAGCTGCAGGTCAGCCTCCAATTCACAGTCCTTTATGAGAGTTATTCTTTCAGGAGGAATTTTTTTCAGCCTGGGGAATAACTTCTATAAGGTCTGGGGGCAGCTGGAATGTCTGCAGGGCACCTGTTCTTTGTATAAAATGCTGCCCGGGCGGGAAGAGGCACTCGGGTCTCTCTGTGCCCAGCTGGGAGTAGCTGGTAGAGGTGTGGTCTGTGGACATCGGGCCAGATCCTGGAGGACAGATATCTGTTTTCTGTTCCTTCCCCTCTTCTCCTGAATTGCCAGAAGGGAATAATGCCTTCATAAAATCCCGCCTAGTTAATGGTCATAGAAACTGTTTTGTCCATAACTATTGAGCATCCACTGCCAGGCAGCTGAGGGATGTCCAGAGATGATTCACGTGGTCAGGGAGTTTCCTGACCAAAGGACTTGGCCTTAGGTCTGGTCATCTCTGAAGACCTGGACTTCCCTCTTGTTGCAATGCTTGTAGAGACTCGGCTCCAGGTGTGAATGTGTTAGTCAGCGTTGTTCAGAAGCAGCCAGCAGGCTGGAAAGATGATACAGGAGGTTAGGCACTTGCCTTGCAGGGGACTGAGTCACTCAGGCCCCTGGTTTGGGGTTTCTAAAGACACATGGTCTCTTGAACACTCCTGAACACAGAGTTGAGAATAGTCCCTCGGTGTTGTTGAGTATGGCCCAAACTCCCCCTCAACACCCATCCCTAATTAATCCTGCCTATTACCCTTCCCCTACAAAAAAAAACCCACTAACAAGCAGACACCAAGTGAGAAAATCAAGAGATGGGGTCAGAGCTATAGTACAGTGGGTAGGGCATTTGCCTTGCATTGGCTGACCCAGGTTCCATTCCCAGTGCTCCATATGGTCTTCCTGAGCATGCCAAGGGTGATCCTGAGTACAGTGCCAAGAGTAAGCCCTGGGCACAGATGGGTGTGGCCAAAGCCCCAAAAACAACAACAAAATGAAAGAGATTCACTGGGGCAGTTGGGAGTGGGGGGGCAGTGATGAGGGAAAGTGGGAAGGGAGCTAGAAAGGGCTGGGAAGCATCAGCCTAGGAACTGGTCTCTCCTTTAGGCAAGAGAAGGAAGGAGGGAATAAAGCCTAAGACATTTCAGCCGGGCTGTTGGGGGAATGTTAAGTCAATGGCACCCAGGAAAAGAATAAGCCTGATCAGCCTGCTTTGGTCTCTCTTATTCTCAGCTCTGAGCACTGAGTCCTGGAGCAGCCCATGGCACATGTTGCCTTATGAGAAAGTGGTGAATTTCAGAGTGTGGTCTGGGGCTATTGGTAATTTGCACTACAGTCAGTGGTTAGTTAAGACTACCACAACTGTCAAATACCCTGTTTTGCTACAATCTAGGTGGCTGTGAGCAAGTGAATTTTCTATGCTTTACCTTTCTTCATCACTAAAGGATTGCTGTCTTATGGGGTTATGATGGGCAAAACATGAGATGACACATATAAATACCATTTTAAATGCACGATATATAGCAAATGTTTGATCAATGTTAACAATTATTTTTATTGTAGGAATGGTTAAAGCCTTCCCTCTCACCCTTAAATATTCCTTAAGTCCTTAAAACTCCAAGCAGATCAAAACAGAGGAGCATTCTGGTCGGAGGGACATGGGATCTCATCTGTGCTGGGTTTCTTTCATGTTGAGTCTAGTCCCTGAGGCATCTCTGAGGATCACTGGAGATTGGGAAAACATTGAATGGAATAACAGAATATATATATTTTTCATTGGGTGTTTTTAAATGTTTATGGCAGATTACACTAATATACAGTAAGATTAGTCTTTAGAAAGTATACAATTCTATTAGTGTAACACATGTGGAGATTCATTAGCCACTACTAAGAGGAGAATACTGAAGCATATCAGCAATTGCCTCTTAATCCTCACTTTCTTCCCTCCTCTCATCCCCGGCAACCACTTCACTCCATCTCCATGATGTTGCTTTATGTTTCTAAGACTACAAGATAAAGGAAATCACATAATTTTAGTCTTTGAGGCTGGCTTTAAAATAAAAACTCTTTTCTTTCCTTCCTTCCTTCCTTCCTTCCTTCCTTCCTTCCTTCCTTCCCTCCTTCCTTCCCTCCTTCCCTCCTTCCCTCCTTCCCTCCCTCCTTCCTTCCCTTCCTTCCCTCCTTCCCTCCTTCCCTCCTTCCCTCCCTCCTTCCCTCCTTCCTTCCTTCCCTCCTTCCCTCCTTCCCTCCCTCCTTCCCTCCCCTCCCTCCTTCCCTCCTTCCTTCCTTCCCTCCTTCCCTCCTTCCCTCCCTCCTTCCCTCCTTCCTTCCATTCCCTCCTTCCCTCCCTCCTTCCCTCCTTCCTTCCTTCCTTCCCTCCTTCCTTCCTTCCCTCCTTCCTTCCCTCCCTCCTTCCTTCCCTCCTTCCCTCCTTCCCTCCTTCCTTCCTTCCCTCCTTCCCTCCTTCCTTCCTTCCCTCCTTCCCCTCCCTCCTTCCTTCCTTCCCTCCTTCCCTCCTTCCCTCCTTCCTTCTTTCCCTCCTTCCCTCCTTCCCTCCTTCCCTCCTTCCTTCCTTCCCTCCTTCCCTCCTTCCCTCCTTCCTTCCTTCCCTCCTTCCCTCCTTCCTTCCTTCCCTCCCTCCTTCCCTCCTTCCTTCCTTCCTTCCTTCCCTCCCTCCCTTCTTTCCTTCCTACCTTCTTTCCTTCCTTCCTTCCTTCCCTCCTCCCTCCTCCTTCCCTCCTTCCCTCTCTCCTTCCTTCCCTCCTTCCCTCCTTCCCTCCCTCCTTCCTTACTTCCTTCCTTCCCTCCCTCCTTCCCTCCTTCCTTCCTTCCCTCCTTCCTTCCCTCCTTCTCTCCTTCCTTCCTTCCCTCCTTCCTTCCTTCCTTCCTTCCTTCCTTCCTTCCCTCCTTCCCTCTTTCCTTCCTTCCCTCCTTCCCTCCTTCCCTCCTTCCTTCCTTCCCTCCTTCCCTCCTTCCTTCCCTCTCCTCCCTCCTTCCTTCCTTCCTTCCCTCCTTCCTTCCTTCCTTCCTCCCTCCCTCCCTCCCTCCCTCCCTCCCTCCCTCCCTCCTTCCTTCCTTCCTTCCTTCCTTCCTTCCTTCCTTCCTTCCTTCCTTCCCCTCCCTCCATCCCTTTCTTTTATTGTGGGCACACCTGGTTGTGCTCAGATCTTACACTTGATTCTGTGTTCAGGGATCAATTTCTTGGAAGACCATATGTGGTACCTAGGATTGAGCTTGGCATGGCCATATGCAAGGAAAGTGTCTTACCTGCTATACTCTTACTCTTACCTGAGACTAGCTTCTTATATTCAGTTTAAAACCTCAGAAATCTAAGAAGTTGTGTGTATCAATAGTTGACACAATTTTGCTGGAGTGCTACAGGCCACATCTGGGTGGCCTGCGGTTTGTTTATCCATTCTCCTATTAAAGGGAAATTTGGATTGTTTCTAGTCTGAAGAATGCCCAGCACAAAGTTGAGTGTGATCAATAAATACTGCCGGCTCTTAGGGAGGCTAAGAATGGAAGCCCATGTTTCTGTGCTCTTGGTGGGATTTCTATATGCCTTCATTCTTTTAAAACCCTACAATTCAGGTGTTCACATCATTTTCCTGCTTACAAAGTCAATAAGTGCAGTGATTTAAAATTCATTTCCATTGGGCTTCATTGACTGATTGGGAGAGGCATCCACCTAGTGACATATTTCTTTGTTGGGTTCTCTCTGGCTGTTTCTCACTAAGATCATATTCTTTCCCCAGTAAAAAGCAAGTGTTTCAGGACTAAGTTGTATAGTGGATTGTAGATAAATAATCACCCTGTATTGTAGTTTATAGCACTTAACTTTTTTCTCCCCCAATGCTTCTACTTTATATTCCTAAGCTCTCATGTGTAGTGTGTCCTATTATCCATCCCAGCTGACACTTTTCGAGCATTTTAGTGACTCTGACCTCATTCTTTATTTAGCACCCCTATCACTTCAGTTTCATGCTGTTAAAAATTCATCTTCACTAATATCAACATCATTAGAATTTGTTTGAGTAATGAAGACACAAATGCTATTTCGGTCTGCAACTGGAGTCTAAGGGAAATAGGACTGGTTCAATCAAAGGTCTTCCATGCTGCTGAGCACCCATGGGGTTTGTCTGGATATTAACAGTCATTCTATAGGGAGTTTGTTAGGGAAAATGGAAAGACTCTACTAATGGGAGTAGAGGGATTTGGGGCTTACAGTTGCATCTTGGAGGGTGAGGACCAGGAGAATTCAAGAAAGGCTGAATAAGAGCAAAGAATCTGTGATATTCCAGAGGATCAGTGATACCAGGGATAAAATAGCAGGTGAAATTCCCTAAAGGGTGTAATTTCACTATTTTCCACATTTGATCTGTGATACATTGGTGTGATGCTATAGTTAATAAGAATAAACATCTGTTTCTTTGTCTCCATTTCTTGCATAAAGTCCCTAAAACCCTTACAATTCCGTAAGTGAAGAGAGTCACAGATATGTCTCAATATGTTCATGAAGTGACTATTGGACTCTCCCTAAGGGGTGATAGTTACCAAGAGAACCAATCCTGTGATTGAATATTCAGTTACATCCTCTGACTCCAGGGAGAGATGATTGGTAGTCAACTAATCATCCATGGCCAACTACATAATCCATTATGGCTCTGTAATGATGCCTCGATACAAATGCAAAAGGAGGGGGTTTGTAAAACATGTTGAGATTTGTTGAGAGTGACATAATCTGGATCAGTTACTAGCCCACCAAGCTGTATGGAGATGTTACTGGTACCCACTCGAGCAAATCGATGAACAAAAGGAAGACAAGTGATACAAGAAGTGAAGTGACATCATAATCTGAGAGCATGGGGACCCATGCTCTTCCCCATTTTTTGCATTTCTTCTATTGGACTTTTTTTTTTTTGCTTTTTTGGGTCACACCCGGCGATGCTCAGGGGTTACTCCTGGCTCTGCACTCAGGAATTACTCCTGGCGGTGCTCGGGGACCATATGGGATGCCAGGGATCGAACCCGGGCCGGCACAGGCTGGCCGCGTGCAAGGCAAACGCCCTACCCGCTCTGGCCCTGGACTATTCTTTTTTAAATATTTTATTGTACCACCGTGAGATATACACGGTGGTACAATAAAATATTGTTGTTCATGTTTGGAGGTTTCGGTCACATAGTGTTCCAGCACCCCGCCCTCCACCAGTGCCCATTTCCCACCACAGATGTCCCCCATTTCCTCCCCCTTCCCATAGCCTGCCTCCATGGCAGGTTCTTTATTTCTTTTCTCTCTTTCTCTTCTAGGCACACTTAGAGGACATCATGTGCATTTTTTTTTGCCTGTATTAAATGCTCAGTTCTAGGTTGGCTTTAGCCCTTTCAACATTTATTCGTACATGATCCCTTCTCTGTCTTACCTAACCTCTCACTCCCACACGTTTGTGGTAATTTCCAGTTTTGGTAAGACATCCTGATCCATGTTTCACCTGACATTGGATTTTGGTATCATAATATGTATATATGTATTTATGTCATGCAAATAAATGCAGTCATTCCATATCTCTCTCTTTCCTTCTGACTAATTTCACTCAACATGATCTTTTATATGTCCTCCCATTTTCAGGCAAATTTCATAACTTCATTTTTCCTAACAGCTGCATAGTATTCCATTGTGTAGATGTACCAAAGTTTCTTTATCCAGTCATCAGTTCTCGGGCACTCTGGTTGTTTCCAGGTTCTGGCTATTGTGAATAGTGCTGCTATGAAAATAAAAGTGCGGATGGTGTTTCTGCTGTATGTTTTTGGCTTCCCAGGAGTATATTCCCAGGAGTGGTATGACTTGTTCAAAAGGGAGCTCAATTTCTAGTCTTTGGAGGAATGTCCATATTGTTCCAGAAAGGTTGTACAAGTCGACATTCCCACCAACAATGTATGAGAGTCCCCTTTTTCCCGCATATTGGACTATTCTTTAGCCATATCCCTTTTGTAATAAACTCCAACCTAGTGAGCAAATAGGTTTTCTGAGTTCTGTGTGTCTGTTCAATTGTTACCAACCAATTGAATCATAGGGGGTGGGGTGGTCATGGGAAGCTGTGATTTATAGCCAGTGATAACCTAGGTTTTTGAAGCTCAACTGATGTGGGAACAGTCTTCTAGGAACAAGACCATAGCCGTGGAATCAGGTGTGTCCACATCACATTAAGAAGAGTTTTGTACTCATGTGAAAGTGGAATGAGGGACACTATGAGTGAATTGCTGTTTTCTTCCAAATCCATACACCCAGTGCCTTAGATAGTGATCATACTTAGAGACTGGTTTTATTTTATTTTTTAAAGATGGAATTTTAAAGAGGCAAGTAGATTAAATAAGACATTCAGGTAGACACTTAATGGGGTTGGTGGTCTTATAAGAAGAGTATGAGAATCAAGAATGAGTGAAGATAGGGGGAAAACCCCACTGGGGACCCAGTGTATAAATAGCGTCTGAAGTGGCCATCAACTCCCTTCAGGGAGCTTGATCTTGTACTTTCAACCTTCAGAAGTGTGAGAAATACATTTCTGTTGTTTAAGCCACCCTTCAGTTCTGATAAACTGATGATGTAATGGGCAAGTTAATCTTACCTAGAATGCAAGTATCAGGGAGAGCTCAGCAGACGCCTGGGAATATGTTTGGTAAGAAACGTCTCTGCCATATCTTATATAGTGAGTGACAAAGAAGAGGCTGAGGGCTAAGGGATGAAGCACTGAGGTGTGGAACCAGAGGACTTCTCTTTTGGCTTGAACTACTCACCAGGTTGTTGACCTTGAACAGCAATTTCTCAGAACGCCACTTTGCTCCAGCAATAACACGGGATAGTAAACCATATCATGACTGCTTTATAGAGCTCCACGGCTCCAGGGAGAGTACATGAAAGCTCATTACTACTCAGAAAGCTTGCTATCTTTCCTAGTCTCATTTGTCTTTTAACTACATTCTAATGTACTCATTCAGATGTTTGATCAGGAAGAGTGAGAAGCAACAGCTCTCTCTAAAATTGACAAATATAAGATGTGCCTCTGTCATTTTTTTACAGAGCTAACAAATACATCCCTGAATGAAGCATAAAGGCACAAGTCCCTTTCATGTCTAAAGATGTATGAGGTACTACTCTGATTTGTCAGCAGTTAAGAAAACTCCAATGTTTTGTCTGCTCTTAGGAATAATTATGACTTCTATTAGCAAAAACTTTTCTGCAAAACAATTTGAAAAAAACATTCCAAGTATCTTTAAAAACATTAATATTTTTCACAAGGTGATTCATTTTTAATGATTTACTCTAAGAAAACACTTTGAAATGCATAAAGCTGTTTGCTTCAGATGAGATATTCCTGGGGCCTGAGCAATAGTAGTGTGGGCTTGGCGTTTTGTCTGGCATGGAAGCCAACTTGGCCTCACTCTCCAGGACCACATATATTCCTCCATGTCCTGCAAGGAAGATCCTTGAGTGCAGAGCCAGGAGTCTCCTGAGCACTGCTGGGTGTGCACCCACCATAGGCCAACACGAATACTGAAAACCTTAAGCCCAGTGAATAAACTGTTGACTGAAGGTCAGGCATAAGGTTAGAATCACGGGGCCGGAGCGATAGCCCAGCGGTAGGGCGTTTGCCTTGCACGCGGCCGGCCTGTACCGGCATCCCATATGGTCCCCCGAGCACCGCCAGGAGTAATTCCTGAGTGCAGAGCCAGGAGTAACCCCTAGCGCCGCCGGGTGTGACCCCAAAAAAAAAAAAAAGCAAAATAAAAAAAAGAATCACACCCAGTGTCCTTGAAGTCACACTATCGAGGCTGCTATACACTTTGCTGATGGTTGGGCACATTCCACATCAGATGTGGATAAAGAGGTACTATTTAATTTATAACTATACAAACAGATACTATTTTATCTTTTGGGACTGTAATCAAACATCACTATAAAGGGTTTCAGCGTTAGACTTTGGGAGTTATTTTTTTTAATTTTTTTATTTTTAATATTTTATTACACCACTGTGAGATATACAATTTCAAAGATGTTCATGTTTGGTTTTTGTCATACAGTGTTCCAGCACCCATCCCTCCACTGGTGCCCATTGCCCACCACCAGTGTCTCCAAATTCCTCCCCCTCCCCCAGCCTGCCTCTATGGCAGGTTCTTTTTTTTAACAATTTTTTATTATACCACCATGAGATATACAATTACAGATATTTGGGTTTCAGTCATACAGTGTTCCAGCACCCATCCCTCCACTAGTGCCCATTTCCCACCACCAATATCCCATGATTTCCTCTTTCCCCCCAGCCTTCATCTATGGCAGGCAATTTTCACTTCTCTCTCTTTCTTTCTCTCTCTCTCTTCTCTCTTCCTTCTCTTACACATTGTGGTTTGCAACACATACATTTAGAGGTTATTATGTATATCCCTTTACCTATATTCAGTGCTCAGTTCTAGGCCAGTATCATCATTTCCAACAATTATTAGTACACTGTTCCTTTCTCTGTCTTATCTAACCTCTGACTCCCACACATTTGCACCTGCAGTGCTCAGGGCTGACTCCTGGCCCTGTACTCAGGGATTATTCCTACAAGTGCTCAGGACACTATTTGCTATGCCAGGAATCAAACCCAGGTCAACCACATGCAAGGCAAGCACCATAACCCTGTACTATTTCTCCAGTTCCTGAATCACTGTATCACTTGTATCACTGTCTTCCCGTATATCATCGATTTGCTCGAGTGGGAAAGATCCTCACACCATTCCATCAGGTCCTGGGAATGAGGTCTATAATTGTTACTGGTATTTGGCATGTCAAATACGACATGGGTAGCTTGCCAGGCTCAGCCATGCAGGTGGGATACTCTGGTAGTCACCTCAAAACTCGAGCAATAATTGATGAATCACTGTATCACTGTATCACTGTCTTCCTGTTGATTTGCTCAAGCGGGCCCCAGTAACATCTCCATATGTCCTGTCTCATGCTAGTAGAGCCCAAGGGCATCTGCTTGCTCCAATTGATGAATATTTTTAAAAAATTGAAGTAGGGCCTTCAGCCAGCAGTGCTGGCAGGGGTAGAAAGGAGCCAGGGCCAGCTGTGGACCAGCTCAGAGGAACAGCTCAGAGGAACACACAGTGCTAAGGATCCCACTTGGGACCCTGAGCCTTCAAACCCTGTGCCCTACCACTTTTTAAACGAGATCTTCATGGCTCACTTGTGTGGAGAATAGGCTGGGTGAAGAGGGAAGATGCAGTGGAGACCCAGGAGAGTTGACTGAGTGCCGTTGTTGCAGGTCAGGAGAGGGTGAGAGCTAGAGCCCAGCTGGGACTGGCTGGCAAAGGGAGGTATGATGCCAGGGAAAGGCAGCATCAAGGATGAAAACCGAACCCGAAGTGCAAAGGATTGCTCAAGCATGAAGCACTGTGTCAAGCTAAGGAAGTGTTAGATGCTGATTTCCCAGGGTGGGGAGAGGGCTGGGGCTGGGCTGCAAGCAATATGGCAGGTTCTTTATCTCTTTTCTCCCACTCTTTCTCTCTCCCTTTCTTCCTTCTCATACACATTGTGGATTGCAATACATACATTTATAGGTTATCATGTGTATCCCTTTACCTATATTCAATGCTCAGTTCTAGGTTGGTATTATAATTTTCAATGATTATTAGCACACTTATCTGTCTTACCTAACCTCTAACTCCTTGGGAGTTCTTTTTTTTTTTTTTTTTTGCTTTTTGGGTCACACCCCGCGATGCTCAGGGGTTACTCCTGGCTCTGCACTCAGGAATTACTCCCTGGCGGTGCTCGGGGACCATATGGGATGCCGGGATCGAACCCGGGCTGGCACAGGCCTACTGCGTGCAAGGCAAATGCCCTACCCACTGGGCTATCACTCTGGCCCCCCTTGGGAGTTCTTTTAATTGACTTCTGCATTTCCTTTGATATCTTCGTATTATTGTGGGTGACTGTAAAAATGGTTCCTTACTCTCTGTTACTACAAGATGCTAAAGGCTTATCTTGTCTGTTCTCTGACCCAGACCTAGAAGCAGTCATTTCTCAAAGAATCTCATTCCTTTTACTAGCCAGTATTATTAGAACCAAGATTTGGGTGCCAGATATTCATTGCCATTGGAATGCTGTTTCTTCTAGACCTTTCTAGTTAACAAAGTAAGGGAAATATATTTGGTTTCTACTTATTTGTTTTTTATTGAGGGACATACCTGGAAATGCTCAGCATTTTCTCCTGGCTCTGTGCTCAGGGGGTTACTCCTGGCATCATATGGGATGCCAGGGATTGAACCTGGATCAGCTATGTGAAAGAAAAGTGTCTTACCCACTGTACTATGTCTCTGGCTCCAGGAAATATATTTGTATCAACCTATATATGTACAATGCATTATCTATTTATCTGTATCACCTAAGCCTATATCCTTGTCTTTAAATATTTTTTGTTTCCACTTATATATAACTTACATGAGCTCATACTGATTTTTCCAACTTTCCTGTAGACTTACATTGGTCATTCTAGCTACCTCCTTTTGCTAATCTGTGATGTCTCACTTAATCAGTGAGAATCCTGACTCTTACCATCTGCCACCCATTCTCTTAATGATTTAATTCCTGTACTTATGTACAGTGGTTTCAGGATTGTCAACCTGCATCTCCATGGGAAAAAAAACTTGTCCAGTAGAGTGGAATATCTATATTCATTCCCTTTTGCCTACAGTGTGCAGATGGATTCATTTCCAGTTACTAACTTTAGCACATTGCTTTTCCCCCTCCCTCTCATTAAGTGAGGTTCTTTGATACATTCCAATACAGCTGGATCCTTTTTGTTAACAGTCTCGATCCTATCCTAAGATCTCTAGACTTTCAAAATGAATTTTGAAGAATTTCAGACATTTTCTCTGTGTTCAAAGATTCTATGGATTTTGACAGATGCATAGTATCCCATAAAATACCTTTACCACCCTAAAAATAATTTCATCTCCTCGAACCTGTGATGTATTTACCAGCTTTATAGTTTTGCTTTTTTCCAGAGCATCATATAAAAGAAATTGTATAGTATGTAGCCTTGTCATACTGGCTTCTTTTCACTTAGCAATGTACACTAAATATTTATTCATGACTTTGAATGGCTTGATAACTCATCCCCCTTAAAAAACAAACCACTGCATACTTTTCCATTGGGTAGATGTATCACCGTTTAGTTTTCCATTAGGTGTATGTATACAGTTTGGCGATCCATCACCTGCTGAAGGATATATTGGTTACTTCCCATTTTTGTGAATATGAATAAATATGCTATAAACATTTGTGTGCAGATTTTGTCAAGGAACAATAGTGTCAAGCGAGTTAAGCTAGAAATGAAGACTTTAAGACTGACGGTTGCAATATGGGAGAGAGATTGAAATCAACTCCACGGAAACAGCAGATAATTTCCCCACTCAGTGCTTGCATGATTAACATTCTTTCAGTAGCTGTTTCTCAGAGTCCCTGAACTGGCAGAAGAGGGAAATGTAGAGGACTTGGTTCTGGAAAGAGGCTGATCAGAGAATTCAGAGAGGGCTTATGTCTATTCATCCATTATCTTTCCCTCTTATCCCTTCACAGTTGCAATTGGCTTTGTGGCTATGATGATGATGTTCCTACCATAATCATCTGTCGTGGACAAATGATTATTCCCAGTGTAACCTATCTGTGATTATTCCCAGCATAATCCTACCTGT
Source organism: Cryptotis parvus (assembly GCA_021461705.1). Taxonomy (NCBI): domain Eukaryota; kingdom Metazoa; phylum Chordata; class Mammalia; order Eulipotyphla; family Soricidae; genus Cryptotis; species Cryptotis parvus. The sequence goes on along the minus strand of JAJIBD010004232.1, from coordinate 830 downwards.
GAAATTCCCCTTCCTACTCAGTATCTTATTTAAGGGTAGTACCTCTTCCAATCCACCACATAAGCAGGGATCACATGATTTTACCAAGAGTGTGTGAGTTTTGTAAACTAAAAGAGTAAGGCATTTATACTGTACTAGCTGTATTGTGAGCTGTTCCCGAGGTAGATTTCTGGTAGGCCTAGAGTCCGGGCCTGCTAAGAGATGGCACACCTTGGAAGCAGACACTGAGCTTCCAGGAATATGCAGGGATATTTTATGGCTTTTGAACTGAGTAGTCCTGTAGACAGTAATGTAGCACTCAGGGTCTCAAAATCCTCAGGGGTGTAGAAGGGAAAAATCTCCAAGATAATGGCAAAGTCGGGTTTCTTTTTAATGTGCTCTCACAGGATAGTTACCCTTCCTTTCACTCCAACTTTTATCTCCTGACAGCAAAAGAAGTTTTCAGTATGACATCTGAAGAATACTAGGGCCACTGATGGGACATGAATTGCTCATTCAGAAACCAGGAGAGTACTAGGGAAAGTTGGCAAAAGAACTGATTCAGGTGCAAGTCACGAGGAAAGTCTTAGCCTCATGAGAGACCAAGGCCTGGTTTTGTTAGACACTGGCTCCACAGCATGAGAACGGGCATGTTGGCTTCAAGACTCAGGAAAGAATGGTTGCTAGGAGGCCTCATAAAGTTGATAGGTATTAGGTATTAAGACACTTAATAGCATGGAAGGAGGGTGGGGGTGCACAGATCCTGGGTCAGGTCCTACACTGGAGTAGGACCTTCACGAATCACATGCCATTTTGTTTGTTTTCCAGTTTGAAATCTTGGTCTCTTTGCC